>JAEMWC010000314.1:600000-750000 GCA_016490735.1 Pachyseris speciosa
AGCTTACTTGATCACATTAATTTGTGAAGTATCCTTGTCACTCCAGCCACATCCCACAAGCTGTACGTTTTCATTGCTTGTTTTATGGATATGTGGGTACTAGAGCCTGAGCATTAGCTGTGCCATGCTGACGAGGCCTAAGAAGGCCGAAACAGCTGTCCATGGCTGCCAATCCTTGGGCTCAATCTTTGCTTTGGTAGATTTAAAGGGTAATGCCCGCTACCTTGTGGCCTTAGTGCCTTTAGAGTGGCTTCAGCTTACTTGATCACATTAATTTGTGAAGTATCCTTGTCACTCCAGCGACATCCCACAAGCTTTACGTTTTCATAGCGAGGAAATGGCAGACCGTCAGTTCCACCACACAACGAATCCAAAATTGAAGTTTGAAATTGAGAAACCGGAAATAACAGCAATCCTACCCAGTAAACCTACGCCTATTTGAAGCATTTTACATAAGAAAAAACAAACCAACACTTAACTCCCGAGAAGAATGTACCGAATTTGCGGACCTATTGTTCTGATGACTCTTTATTGACACTGGATCCTCTCACAGTGACACTCGCTCATTGCCATCGATTGTTCAACTTATTGTTTTATTTTATCACACACCATGTACAGTGACACCTTTTTCCCTCTTATTCGGCCCTGGCGGAATATTTTAACTTATCTGTCCCTGACGATGCCGTTGAGCGGCGAAAACTCGGACTTTTAGTATTTTAGCGTTTATTACAGTAGTTTAAGGCCACATTTGTATTTTAATATTTTTAATCAAAATGCTACTGAAGGACAACAGCTAAAGATTGCTAGTATTTAAATGACTGAAAAGTGAACTTTTTATTTACGTGCGTATTATTTGCATGGTTGATCTCACTGTTCTACTGAAATGCAGCAACTGAAGTTCGGAGACAGCTGGTGCTTTTTTTGGCTTTAGTTAAAGTGGTTATTAGTTCAAACTCCAAGATAGACAATGTTTCCGAATTGAAAAAGTTTTCTATCCACACAACATTGTGTTGGAGTGAAGAATTACAGGTACGGAACTGATGGCAATCGAAGTAGGCAAGAGTACTTAATACAATTTTCATATTGCGTCATTGCGATAATATTTGATTCAATCCCGCTGCTAAAAACTGCGATAAACGTTTAAATTTTATAGTCTCTGATCTCTTTTCTGGCCGTAACAGCACGAAACGAGAATCATTTCAGGATCTTAAAGAAAAATCGCAGTGGCAAAAATTAACGCACATTGTTCTTTTACCAAAAAAATGCTATCATAACGTCTGGATGGACGTGTTTTGTCTTTCTATCGCACCCTTATTTTCTTTTTGCCCTGCTTTTTTTTTTTTTTTTCATGACATGTACTCCAATTTTATTTGGAATGAATAAATGATGCAAACGTGAAGACAAAAACAATTTTTAATTACTTCTGTAAACTAAGTGCGGGTGTTTGAAAGCAGTAATTTTCGATATTCATTGTGTTCAGGTCACAAACTAAACAGGAACAAAAGCTGTGATGACAAAAACAGTTGCAAAGAGATGTAGATGTAGATGTAAATGTTTAATAAACACATTCTCGCATTAAAAATGAATTACAATGTGTTTACAAAGTTCGGAAAATTACAGAAAACCTTATTGGGACTGGGTTTACAAAATAATTAAAAATTATAAAACCTACAAGAGTTACATAAATTTCAATCATGACTACTAAAAAATTTATTCTAAGAATATGATTTAAAATTTAACATTTAACAATCAATTTTAAAAGATGTCGCATTTGACTTTTGGACAGTATTAGGGAAAAAGCTTCGCCTAAAACGCTCGGTTTTACATTTAAAAGACGTCGAAGTGTTACAGTTCCTAAGGGAATAGTCATGGGCAATAGACCTTATCGGGGTTAGATGGTTTGACAAGGGTCCGCCTTTGGTAATTTTAACAAAAGCCCTCATACAGAGTTCATTGCGCCTATCTTCAAATCTAGCGATTTTAGCAAGTTGTAAGGCTTCCTGGTATGAGGATCGAGGGTATATTATCCTTAAAGCTCGCATTTGGACCCGCTCTATTTCGATAGACAGATAGGCGGGGAGGGCGTTATGCCAAACCACGCAACAGTACTCTAGGACGGAACGTAAGAGAGCGACGTAGATAACAAGAAGATCAGCCGCATTGACGCCACCTCTACGTAGAACACGGATAATGTGCAGACGCTTGGATGCCTTGGAGACAATCATACAGATGTGCTCATTCCATTTCAGATTGTCCTGAATAACCAAACCTAGAACCTTGTGCGAACGAACTGTTTCGAGTACCTGTCCATCGATTCGTAAAGGGGGTAGCCGAGGGGTCGCTTTAAAGAAACACACACGCAGCTCTTTACACTTTTTAGCATTAAGCTTCATCAGGTTCATCGAAGCCCAGGAGTTGACAGTGTCCACCGTTCTTAGTAAGACGTTCCGAGATAGAAACATCGTCTACAAACTTCCAGAGATTCGTCTCAGGATTAGATATGTATAAGTCATTGATCATGATGAGAAATAAGTGTACTTTAAATTTAGTAGAATCCCGTGTTGTGTTCTCCCGTATAATTTTGATAGCCTTTTCTTTTCATTTTTAAGTGAACATAACTGGCTACACACAGCTCACGCAGACCTTTCATCTCTATTCTCGTTGTGTTTTCCGGTGGAGTCTCGTTTCCGTTCCTTAAAAGTGCCCGTAACCCCCAAAATTTTTTTCATTTTAAATGATTCGTCTCTGAATTAGAAGCATAACCGTGAAAAAATTTTTTGATTCGCTTGAATCTTTGCTTTACTGTGCCCCGGTAAAGTCTCGAAATTACGACCAAAAACGCCGCCATTTGGTTTCACGACCGAGTTAAGGGGAGATTCAATCTCGTTCCCAGAGGCTGCGATCCTTTTGGCCAGCGCCAAGGATACGAACCTCTGGTCGAATCCAAAAAAGGACACTTCTGATTGGCTGGTAAAAACAAAGCAATAAACATGACCGGATCAACCGAATCGGAAGTTGTTTTCGCGACGTGTCAGGCAATGGCGGAACGAAAGCTACAGAAATGATCACAAGCAAAGGAAAATTACTGTCGTTGTAATAATGCGGTTAGAAACCACCGCGTTTAAGTTTGTAGAGATAAGGCGAAATTAGATGGAATCTTAATAGCTCTCAAACACCTTACAGATGTCGATTTACAACATGTAGTCCGACCAATGTTCAAGGTATTTGTGCCGTTCGTGTTTAAATAAAACTCTCCACATCAAAACCAATGATAAAGGAGTTGAAATATCTTGTTGAAGAGTTAGAGTAGGCGAGGCAGTGTGCAGATCATGTTCAAGGAGAGCGTAAGTTAGACGAGGAATGTGGTAGTCGAATTTCGCAACAATATAGTTTCCGTGCACAGAAATTGACAGTGAATTGATTCAATATATAAACAGAATGTAGTCGTCTTTAATGAGATGGATCCATTGTGTAATAAATAATTTATACATATACCGTAAAATACTCCCTCAGAGGCTGATTTTTTCTATGTATTTTTGAGGAGGGTTGCACTTATTAGAGAGAAGGCTTATCATAAGGGAAACTGGGCTAAGTTTAAAACTGGAGCAGCAATGTTTGGTAATATTAGGACAATAATAAAAAGGAATAAAGTTATAGACGACTATTGAATTACTTTCTCCAGCTATTTTAAATCATATTGTTTATAGATGTGTTACAAAAACTGTGTTGTGGCATAATAAATAGGCGATCCCCCTCCCCCAGGTCATGGACAAAAAGGGAGCCATGTTAATGCCTTAGAGGTCACATTTATTTTTAGGGAACTCTTTATGGGTGAAAATATATTTCATGTAATACGTATACTTGAAAGATAAATGTATCTTTTATGAAACCATCCAACAGACAAGGTGGGGAATGGGATGGCAAGTTTTGAATAGAAAAGCTCAATGACCATATAGGATACAACCAAAAAATCCATCTAATAATGAAACTTTATTTGCACTTGTAAAATTCATTAATAATTCATGACTAACGACCAATCTACGGGTAGTATTTGAGTCACATGTATACCTCTCTAAACCCCAATAAAAATCATTAACTTTCGTAAGTGTCCTGCTCCGCTAATTAGTATGCATTAACTTTCATACAGATCTCTACTGATTAACATTACAAACACGACAAACACAATCTATTATTTGCCCATAAAGGTCTCCCGCTGATATTTTATGTATTACTTAAAAATTACACAATGATGAGAAAAGGTGCTGAAACAGTGTCTCATTGTAAAAGTAAAAATAATACTAAAAAATATAATTATATCCGATAATCTTCAATTAAATTTGCCGAGTCAGTAGTCTACTTCATTACATCATTAAAAATCTTGTTCTCCAGATAGCAGCTACAGTAAGAACTTCTGGGTGGGCTAACAAAAATTGAGGTTGGACTATTGTTGAGGTTAAGCTTTCATCGGCCTTTTTCTAAGCCAACACTGAAACGATGATTCTTGAGAATCCGAACCTATATTATAAGTATCCTCTAAGCGGGTAATGTAAAGCTTAATTAAACTTGCAAGTTGTAACTAAGCTTCCTCCAAAAGAATCGATGTATGTATCCTTAGAAAGAGTCGTGTTATACAAAGGAAATTGCTCACAAGTTGGCTTCTACCGCATGTATGTGACTGTTTTCTGATTGTTGGTCGATTACCGTGGAATCGCCCCTGCTGACTGCCCTAAATTGGTCCTGCTGAACGTGTTGACGTGATCAACAGCCGCCATTTTGTCCTGAAACCTCACGCAGGCGCAATCAAACCAGAACCAGGATTTTCTGGTTCCGGTTTTGGATTCTTCCGGAGCGTCCGTTGCCCGTTCCGCTGGACAAGGGTAACGTAGGCTCTGGGGGCGAGATTGGGGGAGATTGGGTTCAGCGCTTGTATGACGTCATCCCGGGAACGGAAGTTCTGTTGCGCTTACAAAGTTCTTTGAAGGAAGCTCAATAATTCTAACTTTGAGGGCAAATAAGACATGATTTTAACCGATAATTTATATTCATAGCATTGTCACCTGTAACATGTCTCTGCTAAGAGAAGATTTGATGTTTTGCAAACGGATGAGCCAAAAACAGACCGGCTGTTCGTGAAATAAACATATTCCCATCGGCTGACCTCACAAGCATTTTATGCCCTTTTATACGGTGAAAACAGAAAATTCCAATGAGTCCGTTCAGTAAAAAGATCTCCTCTTCAAAACTCGTTTATTGTATAGTGATGATATTCGGTGTGCTTCGTATCGGATACACAAAGGATTTAACCGCAGCGACACAAAGTAGTCCAGAATGTAATGGCAGCTAAAATGCCCTCGATATGTACCTTTAGGAAAACCTCATCAATCTAACTTCCTTTAAATTTTTCGGCTTCATGAGTCCTACAGTCTTCGACACAAGCGATCTATTAAAACTGGTTTCCAACGTCAACAATCAAAATATATTTCAGAGGCTACGCTAATTCACTGACAGAAGCCCATGTCACTGATCAATACATTGTAGACTGCTAAGAAAACTTGAAGTATTTACAAATCAAATTGATTAACTTCACCGAATTCAGTTGATTTAGACAATGGTGCCACACGAAATTCATGTTCAAATGGAGCTACATGTAGTAAAATATATCCAATCGCGTCTAAATTTGTGTCAGTTTGTTTACATCGGATATATGCAAATTATTCTCGTATCGCGAAGTTGCGTTCGCTTATTTCTAACCAACAGTTTAGACGGGTACATAGCCTCAAATTTTAATTGCAGTAAGTTATATTTATTTTATTTTACCTTGCCTTGAATTCGTTCACAGTACTGCCTGAGAATAACTAGAAGTTCAGCTAATCCTCAAGTCACGTAATTCGCGTCGGCTGAGCTCACTTTCCGTTCTCTTGTCAAATCTATCTTTGCCTTCTTTGAATCGATACCATAAATAAAGACTCTCCCATAAATAGGCACTTCCACAATTAATTGCTGATGTTCCTTTAAAATACCGATCTAAAGTCGGATGTGCGCCGTTTATATAAAATAACAATTATTGTTTTTAAACCGCTGCACAATTCCCATTGCCGATGCACGGGTACTCGGTCGTTCAAGATTGAAATGTTAAATCAAAGCTTTTACTCACCAGCAGCGTACACAGAACCCCGAGGTACGGCAGATAACACTTATAAACGAAGTTAATCTTTTTCGTCTTCCCTTCTTCCGCGAATCTTGTTGTCCATTCTTGGTCTTCATAACCATGAGGCTCCTTCGAGCTCCTCGCCGATTCCGTTCTAGTTCCACTTCAGAAATGAAGTTAATTTGGTCTTCACCCCACACATAGCCTGACTCTGACTCTGAGGACGAGGAGGACATGATTCCAACACAATTTTCACTACTGCCAGGCTTTTACCCTCCAATATGTGCTTCGACGACCTCAAGAAACGCTTGCAAAAACAGATTGACTGCGGAGCTATCCTTCAATCGTTCCGGGGATGACGTCACCAACCTCGTTGGACCCAGACTCCCTTTTACTCGGCCGTGCAACAAATTGAACGAGACTTTGGCTGTCCATAAAAAATCGAGGATTCAACCAAATCCAATAATTCTTTCGCCGAAATACTTCGAATGATAAGTAGACTTATTTAGGCGAAAAAAAAATTTGGGGTTAGGGGCACCCACGCCAAGAGTCCCTCATTTTCTCTTGCCCACGCACAAAAAACTTTTCATTTCTATCAGTTTCTTCCACCGCGTTACAACACCCTTTCAGCAAAGTGGATTTGTGTTCAGGCCCATTTGTTAGATTTTGAGTCGTTGACGTCTTAAGTTATTGAGATACACAAACCCGGCATGATGAATACAAGCAAACTTCTTAAGCCACGAGTAACAAAAATCGCTGCACTGAATCAGTAACATATTGTCTCCGAGTGGCAAATTTCCATCAATCCGACTCTCGCTTTATAAACTTCATAAATGACTAGGGAAGGAGCCACTTCAACCACGGAAGGCTTGAAAATTCGGCAAAAAAGTGGCGAATTTCTCGCCGCTCGCTCACCGATCTGTGCGCACAAACTCAACAACCAGTGACGTAGTCATCAAAGCTGTTTTAATTCGTCATTGAGTTCTTAGGAATACATCCCCGTGTTTATTTATTACGCTACTAATCATCTAATTTAACCTCCAAAAAAATTTAAGATCGATATTCTGCACAAAAATCTTTTTTTAATGATCAGTAGTAAATCAAAGTACGCTTTGACAAGGACTGAATTTCCCCGCTTGTGAACTACCTTAACTCCTTACTGGGGTGGGGGGACTTCCTCAATCATGATGCGGGTCACGGAGTTCCATCCGGTATGTGCATCGGCACCAGTTTTCATTCCCACGCAGTCCCCCACATTGATCCCCACTCGGATGGTTCCCTTTGGGATTCTCTCGCAGTATCCTCCAATCTGAGTTGTTCTGTGTACGTTGTAATCTGTTTTGCCGTGGTTCACATGGATGTGCGCGATACCATCAATGGCGAGAGGATGGCGGCATTCCACCCCGTTGAAGGTGAAAAACCAGCGCTTACAGCAATTCAGACAGTAAGAAATCCTGTAGTCCCCATTAAACTCCACTTTTAAAGCTGTGTTATCAGCAAGCTTCTTAAAGACACAGTCCTGAAAAATAATCAGCTTTGTCAATAAATTGGGAAAAGTGATTTTCCGTTTGTTTTCCGTAGTTTTATTTTTCTTTCTTGTTATTGGTGATTGTTTTGGATTTTAGTCAACAACTACAAGATTCTATACTGATCTTTCTAAATAAGGAAATGTAATTGAAAAACCAGCTTGGGCGTTTAACTATATATATAATGCCAAGAAAAGTTTGGAACAAATTGCTGTCAGTTGAAATCTGATTCATTAAAGGAATGATTAATTACTGCAAAACCAATATGAGCTACGTCAGGGGATGTCATTTACCTTTATTAGTCCATTGTCCCTACCATCAGAGTGTTTCCAAGCGCATTGTTTCCAGTTTTTCTGCATGGCCTGCTGTCCCTTTTCACCCTTGGAACCCTGTGCACCTTGTTCACCTTTGTCACCCTGTGTACCTCGTTTTCCCTTGGCTCCTTTTGTACCCTGTTTGCCTTTGGCTCCCTGGTCTCCCTGTACACCCTTATGCCCCTCAGGTCCCATAGTTCCCTTATCACCGGGTGGTCCTGCTGGACCGTGGTCCCCCTTTGCGCCATCTCGTCCATTGAGCCCTGGGACCCAGGTACTCCTGGTACGCCGCTGACCAAAGTACTGAGGGTTGGTGGGCACTGAGTCTTTGCCTTAAAAACATTAAATATCGATAATAAACTGTGATTTCAGTTTTAATAGTTGGCTGACTATGCTAAGCAGAAAATAAAAATAAATTTAACCTGATGCTACAGCCTTTCATTTCCTCCCAATCATACTTTACCAACATTTAGATCAAGAATGCGAAAAATTAGTTTTTAATGAAACGGCACCAGAAATCAGAAACTAGGGTTGTAAAGTTTCTCTTGTCATAAATTGTCTCAGTATAATCCAAAGTTGTCTGACTCGTACTTTAAGTGAAAACACATAACTGAAACGATCTCAAATAACTTTCCCGTTTAGGGTTTTGCAACGCAACTGCAACTTGTTTTCTGTAGCTTTCAGCTCCAGAGACTCTCAAATCAATTTAAGCATAAAGCTTTCGCATGCATTTACCCCACTATTTAGCAACTTCGGTCAATAGCTGCATCAAGAACCAACCTCAGAATTGAAGTAAAAAGCGTAGCACCATTTCTATGGATTTTGAAAGCCAATCTCATGCGCTGTCTTTCCATCTCTAATTTCGAGCGTAAATACCGTACAACCGCATTTAACTGAATTACTCTCTACATCATAGCCACCAAATGATCAAGGTAAACAAATAACTAGAACACGTTCACGTGAATTTAAGGGAACAAAATAAAAATATATCAAATAAGGAAAGTGGAGGTTTTTCGGACAAGGCTATCCATACTCGAGGGGGCAAGAGGCATCTCGTGTCGTCGAAGGATCGAAAACTGAGAAATCGACAGAGGAACGGTCCAACTGACAGAACAGGAAGAAGTACAATTACATGAAGCGATTGAAGGGAAAGTACTGTAAAACGGTGAATCGGAAACACTTACCGACTGATTGACAGAAAGCACCAAGAGTGGAAGAGTCAAGAACGCAGCCGGCAAAATGGTCATCAAATTCATTATTCCTCAAAATTGGTACAGTTCTCCAAGATAGAGTATATAAGTAATCTGTGTGGAACAAAAAAATAGCGATCGTTGTTTACGAATACATCAAGGAACATAAAAGCTCTGATGTCCGATCAAATGACGCATGAATGTCATGAAACAAGGTCACCAAATTAAACAGGGAACCCGAATAAACTAACATGTTACTTTATCCTCGTAGATAGTTTCCTCTCAGGTTTTCTGGATGAATTTACGGTGATGAAATCTTCGATTCCAGTGGCTAGTAGAAATCAAATGACTTTAATTAGTTTTGACTCTGAAATGATGACTTCATCGGAAGTCTCTTTCTGTTGCGCGTTAAAACGAGTTGATCAAGCCTCCCTCGTATTGGTTCATAACACCAAACATTGCTTCATGCAGATTTGAGCTGACGAGACGATGGTGATTTAATACTTGCTTTTTATTGACGGCTCGACAAACGTTGATCTATGTAAAGCATTCTTAACCCCAATTCAAAATAACAAATTTTCTTTATAAAAAGAATTTATAGGAACGTTTAGATTATCGTTTTTGTCAGTTGTTTATTTCAGTAGCACATAGACATCTTGCTGAGACCATAGGTACACCGACTATAAATTCAAACCTTCCGCTTCCAAGCTCGCCTTCCAAATGTCACCAGTTTGATTGCTAAAATTAACGAGAACCTTTCTCCCAGTTGCACCTAAAAACTGAACCTAATTAAGGCAAGCCCCTTGTTTTTTATCTTCAAAACGGGTGATTCCAAAGTTAGCTATGCTCCGCAAAAGAAATGCACAGAGTTTTCAGCACTATACTGTTGAATATCACTAGTTAAACATATCAAGACAAGTGTTTACGTATAGTCCAGTCTCATTAAAATGCCATTTGACTAAATGAGAGAAGTTTCTACGAGTGGCTTGTTTAATTCGCAACTGAATTCCATGAAATCTTTCCCAGATAACGTAAATTGAAAATACTTCATGGAACAGAAAATAAAAGGAAGAGGAAACGATAACGCATTTTTTATAGCTAGATAAATTAAGATTTTCTATTAATTCTTACATGTTAAAAAATTCTCTTATCCCGTTTCATTCCTTCAGTCAACAAATAAGATGAGGAGACACCTCACAAAGTTATTATAGGAAATTAAAGCTTCATGAAATTCTACAAATTCGCGTTAATTTAAGTAGCGTTAATTTTTGTTAGCCTTAATTTCCGCGTTACTACGTGGCGCGTAAATTTCCACGACCTTAAATTCAAATATTTTCCCTCAAATTCTACAATCCAGACCGTCTTGACAACTAGGAAACAAAAGCTTTTCTTAGCGCTCTGTATTTCAGATCAATCTTTCACAAAGTTTAATACAATATTTCTGAAAATGTAAATAGCATTGTAGTATCAGTGTGTAGGATCAGTGTGGAGATCCGCTGGTAACAAAAGTGGCGTTAATTTCCTTTTCCTGGAAGGCACTGAAGGTAGAGAAGAAAGGTTTAGTTGTTGATGAAAACACAAGGCACAGAGCCCCTGAAGACATCCTTATTTATGATCATCCGTTTGGTACCGTCATCGTTTATCTTTTGTTTGCCGCAAATCAGCATATTATTATCAATGCGCGCTGTCAAATGACAAACTGACCTCTGTAAAACGCCCTTTTTTGCAGGCCACACGGGAAATGCCCGAGCTGAAAATGCATTTGCCGCCCTGATACTGTTTGGCTGCAAAGATGTGAAACAACCTCGCTCTGCCAATGAGATCCTGAGGATACCATTTTAATGCCAGAGTTTGCGCGAATTTACTTACTCACTTTGTACTTCTGTAGTAAAATCTCCAAACGTCACGTTTGGAGATTTTAGTTTAAAATGGAAGAAGTTACAAATTTTGGCAGATTTTTTCTAGTAAAAACTTCGACTTAGACAACGAGCAACTGGATGAAATTGAGCAAAAAGCTCAAGCAAAAAACACCAACAGACCGACTGAGTGGGGAGTTAAAAACTATTCAAGGAATGGTGTGACTGTGAGAAAAGAAAAATTACACTGAATCTCAAGATAGTAAGCTTAAGTCCAACGGACTTGAGTGAAATTCTGCGAAAGTTCTTCGCTGAAGTGAAAACAGAGAAAGGCCAAACATTAAGTCTAACTCTCTTTCCACTTTTCGCAAAACCCAGTACTAATTAATATTTATGGTTATAGCATAGCGAATGAAGAGACTGGGGCTGGCATGCATAGCGAGTAGACGTGTTTTCGAGAGCTCCGCTCTGGTTATTGAGTTATTTTTTTTTTTTGGCAGCCTGCATTTCTTGTATATGGAAACCATCCTTTCTTCTTTGAAACGTACAATATCAGAGAGAAGCAATTCAGATTCGTCTGGGTCAAGTTCTCCGCGGGAAAAGCGTTCAAAGAGTTTAGCCGAGGAAGACGAGGTCCTCCAAGCCTTAAACATGGCCGGTAATGTTAGCGAAAAACTCGATAAAATTCTTGGGGAACTTAAGAAACTGGAGAAACTCGATGCAATTGAGGCAACGTTGAAGGATTTAACAAGCAGATTGGGGAACGTTGAATCAACTATCGACAAGATGAAAGAAGACGCACGTGCTGTGGAAAGTTCGATCAAAGGTGTGGATGGAGTCTTGCATATCTCAACAAAGAAGTTGAAGAGCTTCGCGCAACGGTAGAAGACAAGGATAAGCAAATAGAATATTTGCACACGCAACACCTTTATCTCGAATCGTACAGCAGGAGAGAAAATCTGAAATTTTTTGGCATACCGGAAAACGAAGCCAGCGCTTCGGAGGGGAAAGATGCGGTTGGCACAATTGATGTTTTGTGTGAGTTTCTTCATGATGTCCTTGGCTTTGGGGATCCAAAGAGAAATATGGAGTTTCAGCGAGTGCATCGGATCGGTAAATCCGTTCGTGGAAAGCCCAGGCCGATATTAGCCCGTTTTTTACGCTACCAAGATCGCGAGACAGTGCTTCGTGCTGGTTTTGAATTGAAAGACACTGAGTATATGATTTTGCAAGACTTCCCTCAGGAAATCATAGAGAGAAAGCGCAAGCAGATGCCCAAATTAAAGGAAGCTAAAAAAAGGGGCCAAAAAGTATCCTTTAGTAAATCGGAACCGGATAAACTCTTTATTGATGGCAAGTTCATTTCTGCATGAGGGTTGTATTATCTGTGACCTTTATTTGTTATAGCAAGGCTGTAAGGTGTTATCGTTTGGTTATTGTATAACCATGCAGCGGAGGCTCTCTAGGAGAGATGTCGAATTACTTAATTAGTTCCATTCTCAAGGGCAGCGTTAAGGATATTTATCTTGCTGCTCTTTTAAGTTTTGTGTTTTTCAGTATTTCGTTGAAATGTAATTTTTTCGTTTTTGCTTTTGTAGATGTTCTGCTTTGCTTTTACTATGTTTTTCAAAGCTATTCTGGTGCGTTAATGAGGATATATTCTTTAAAGTTTGAAGGTGCCAAACTGACGCTTAACTTTTCCCACCTAATGAAGTTGTTTTTCCCTTTGGCGAAGTAGGGCGTAGTAACGTTGATTTTAGCCTTTTGTCACTAAATGCTCGAGGGATTCGTACTTTTGAAAAGCGGAAAGCAATTTTTAGCTGGCTTTTAAATTCTGGAGCCGATATTTGTTTTCTGCAAGAAACCTACAGTACTCAAGAAGTCGAAAATATCTGGAGAAAACAGTGGAAAGGAAACATGTTCTTTTCACACGGTAGTAGCCATGGTCGAGGTGTACTTGTACTGGTAAGGGATAACTTAGACTTTCAACTACGATCTATCAAGGTTGATTCTCAAGGTCGCTATGTTTTCCTAGAGGTTTCCATTCAGGATTCACCATACTTTCTTTTAAATATTTACGCTCCAAACAAATGTAGTGAACAATGTACCTTTTTTAAAGAAATATCAGAAATTTTGAAAGCTGCTAGAACAGAAGAGGATTACCCAATTATCGTCGGAGGCGATTTTAACGTCATACTTGACCCTGATTTAGATGGACGGGGCGGAAACAACAGAAAGAAAGACTCCGCAATATTAGTTGAAGATATGCACCTCGATTTCGATCTGGTTGATATTTGGCGTATTAGGAACCCCACTACATCACGATTTACTTGGCGCCAAAAAACTCCGGTTGTTCAGAGGCGTTTAGATTTTTGGCTTATAAGCGACAGTTTGCAAGATGAGATAATTTCAGCGGAGATTAAAACATCAATAAAAACTGACCATTCCGCAATAACCCTTTCAATTTGCGGCTTAGATGAAACTGAGAGAGGACCGAATTTCTGGAAATTCAATTCGAATTTAGTAAATGACTCGGACTACTGTGAACTTTTAACCACTGAATATGTGAATTGGTTAGAGGAATTTAAAGAGGTTCAGGATAAGCGTGTTTTATGGGATTTAATTAAATACAAAATAAGACAGCGAACAATTACATACAGTAAAGGTAAAGCCCGTGAAAGAAGAGCAAAACTACAAAAGGTGGAGGATAAGCTGAAGGAATGTACAGAAAAATGTGATATTGATCCAAATAGTGGAAATCTCGAGGAACTGGAGTGCCTTCAAACAGAATATGATCAATTGTACGATTACATTACACAAGGGGCAATCATTCGCTCTAGGGCAACTTGGTATGAAATGGGTGAAAAAAACAACAAATATTTTTTGAATTTAGAAAATTCAAACAAAACTAAAAGCAGTGTCCGTAAAATCTTAACAACTGATGGAGCATTAACTAGCGACCCAAAAAAGATTATGAATGAATTGGAATTATATTACTCTAATCTCTATGATGGTAGAAATTCCGCAGACACGCAGACTATTTCTTCGTTTATAAATGATCTCACCGATGTTCCATTTTTAGCCGAGGAGAAGAGGAACGTTTGCGAGGGTATCCTTAGATATGATGAATGCTATAATGTATTACAGACCTTCCAAAAGAATAAGTCGCCGGGGAACGATGGTTTAACAGCCGAGTTTTACTTAGCCTTTTGGCCCTTGCTTGGAAAGTTGGTAGTTGATAGTTTGAACTATGCTTTCGAATACGGTGAACTATCGAACTCACAGAAACAGGCCGTTATCACCTTAATTGAAAAGAAAGGAAAAGACAAAAGGTTGGTGAAGAATTGGCGTCCAATATCTCTTGTAAATGTTGATGCTAAATTGGTGTCTAAAACTTTAGCAAAGCGTTTGGAAAAGGTACTTCCTGAAGTAATTCATTTTAATCAAAACGCGTTCGTAAAGGGGAGAACAATTTTTGATGCCGTCAGAACGATCGATGACGTGATTGAATATGCTAGGTACAAAGATATACCTGGGATTCTAGTAGCTATAGACTTTGAAAAAGCTTTCGACTCGCTCAATTTAAATTTTCTTTTAAGAGTATTACACGCATTTAACTTTGGTCCTTCTTTTATCCAGTGGATACGAGTCTTATATAACAATGCCTCTAGCTGTGTAATGAACAATGGTTTTACAACAGGACCTTTTGCACTAAGTAGGGGAGTAAGACAGGGAGATCCCCTCTCTCCCTACCTGTTTATAATAGCTTTGGAGACCTTAGCTATAAAGATAAGAGAAGATGATGGCATTAAGGGCATTACGATACGAGATGAACCTGTTAAACTTTCCCTTTTCGCTGATGACATGACCTGCTTTATCAAAGATAGTAGTTCATATACAAACCTATTCGTTACGATGAAGACTTTTGGTGAATGTTCTGTTTTAAAAATAAATAATGAAAAAACCGAAGCCTTAGCTTTAGGAAATAGTAGTTCTCTTTGGGAAGGGTTTTCTGATATGCCAAATCTTTGTAACACTATTAAAATTCTAGGCGTCTACTTTGGCTATGACGCTAAACAAAGAGATGAATTGAATTTTAGGAATACTTTGAAATCACTTAAGAAGACGATCAATTTGTGGAAATGGCGTGGTCTTTCTCTCTTAGGTAGAATACAAATTATAAAAACCTTTGCCATCCCTAAGTTTATGTTTAGAGCGTCGGTGTTGCCAATTTCTAAAGACCTTATCAAAGAGGCCGACTCGCTTTTTTACTATTTTATTTGGAATGGGAAAGATAAAGTAAAACGAAATGTGATGATTTCGGAAGTTGAGAAGGGTGGCTGAAATATGCTCGATATTGATTCTATGGTTCGTACCAGACGAGTGATATGTATAAAAAAATATTTGGAAGACTATAAAAGTCCGTGGAAAGCTTTTTTAAATGAGATTCTTATCCCCGTTGGTGGGAAGCTCATATTGCATTGTAATTTTGATACTTCTAAATTAAAAATTTATCTACCAAGTTTCTACAAGCAATGTCTCGATGCGTGGTCAGAAGTAAACGCAAAAACACCCAGCTCGCTACATGAAATTGCAAATGAAGTTATTTGGAATAACAAGCTTCTCTGCATTAATAAGAAATCTGTGTATCGTAGAGATATTGCAGATTTAGGGTTTTTAAAAATTTGCGATTTATTTTCAACTAAAGAAAATCTCAATCCTGAGCAAATTTTCTTCATTATGGGTATTATTAACTCTATGCCTGCCAGTTGGCGCTTGACAATTAAAAGGGCAACTACTGCACCAGTGATTGATCCACTTCCGGATTCACCGGCTATCCTAATAAGTAACAATTTGGTTCCAATTCTTGATGCTTCCTCAAAGCAAATCTACCGGCTTTTCCTGGAGAAAAAAGAAACAACGCCTACTGCTAAAGTAAAGTTAGCTGCAAAGTATTCAAACATTGATATTGATTGGAAAAGTGTTTATTCGCTATCTTTTCGCACAACATTAGAATCTAAACTTAGAGAATTTCAATTTAAAATTTTGAACCGTATTGTCTTTACAAATGAAAAACTGTTTCGTTTCGGCATGGCTGAGTCGGCATCCTGTGCTTTCTGCCAAACAGAGGTTGAATCCGTAGAGCATTTACTCTTTTCCTGTAGAGTATCATCTAGTTTTTGGAAACATGTCTTGTCCTGGTTACGCGATAATAACATCTCTGTTGATAACCTTAAAGAGGAGGACGTCATTTTTGGTAAGTTCTGTTTAACCATATTTTGCTTCTGGGTAAGTTTTATATTTACTCTCGGAAATACCAGAATGGTATACCTTCTCTTCAAGGTTTTATAGCCAGGACAAGGCGTATTTACAACATCGAACTCCATATTGCCAGGAAAAGAGACAAATTAAACAATCATTTTAGAAAGTGGGAAAAGTTAATAAGCGTTTTTACGAATAAGTGATGTTATGATTAATTAAAGTGATGTCATTGTAATTTACATACTAAGTAACTGTATTGCTGTAATAGCTTTGTTTAGCTTTGTATTTTTTTGTTTGTACTATATATATGTGTGTGTGTGTGTGCGCGTGTTTTTTTTTTTCTTTCTTAATTTTTATTTTGTATGTTAACGAAAGAAATGCTTTAATTAAAAAATACTAAAAAAAAAAATAAAAAAAAAATAGCGAATGAAGAACTACATCACTTTCATCGGGCATGCAGTTTATTTGTGTCCCTCGTAGCATCATTTGTGCCTTCGCTCTGCTTGAGCGCAAATGATGGTATTTCGACCACAATTTAACTATATGCCCTCCAAAAGTCACGCGATTGTCCTATTTGAGTATGATCAAATGCGTCTTACAACACTGGCCGGGAAACTTTGACCAGACTACTTGTAGCGCAGTCTACAATTAAAAAGGCAAGTAGTCGAGTTATGAGTGCCCCCGCAATGTGAATATGAATCAAGACAGACACTAGGGGTGGTCATTGCCAGAGCTATGTTACGTCCCAGAGGTTCTTTTACGTCCCACAGGGTCAGATTAAATGAAAGTTCTATGAGACAGGGCGAACGATTTATCATCCTTATCTGAGAAGACTAGAAAGTCTAACCGTTTGCAAACATAATTACAAAGGTAGCACTTTCCTCTGAATTATTTAAAAACCCTGGGTTGAACCCCTGACCTTCCGCGCACGGTAGTACCAATTGAACTAACCAGTCTGCGGAATATACAGACTAGAAATGCTCGCAAAACAGGGAGACACAAAAAATAGGTTTATTCGGTCAAAAGGCGATCACTTACATATCTTGAACATCTACAAGGCCTCTTTTCCAACGTCGAGGTTCATAACAGTATAGTATGATGTATTAGCATTGTATGAGCAGCGAGCAGACACCGCACAAACTATGGAACACCACTGTTCATAGGTCACGTGACCTATGCTTATTGGGCATGGACGGGAACGGGCAAAAAACAACCACCTATGACAAAGGCTGAAAACTGAAAGAACGATGGTGGACAAACAACGGACTGAAATAAATTTCAATCGAAGGATCTTCGATTAACTACGTTCTCTCGAACACATTTTTCGGTTGGCTTTATTACAGTTTTTGCTACAGTTTAGTGATAAGTTACTTGTCTCAAATAAAAATTGAGGGGCAATGGATTTCTTTCAGAGATCAGGCGTCAGTATCAATAACGCGTTATGTTGAAAAATAGGCCCCATCAACCATACTTGATAGCAATTCTATGATCGTTATTGTGAAAATATTATGCGCCGAAGGCAAAACATTTGTAGTAAATTTTGTTTGAATAGGTATCAAGCTATTACTTTTCAACAAATTGCTCACGCCCCTTTTTGCAAAATAAATGTTTAGAAAGCACACGAAGTGTATGCGCGGTAACAATGCGCAGATATGATTAGCGCAAACGTTTTGAGAGGTACGGCGGACAAGACAAAAGTGGTTTTCCATGCCTTGCGCACCCGCTACTGAGAACTTCAAAACTTTGTGGTGCGTTTCTACCACCCTGAGTTTTTTCCACGTCATTCTTCCTCAGAAGTGTTTAATGCAATGTGACCAAACGTTATGCAAATTATTTTCTGGTTACCCTGGTATTTTCTGATTATCACACATTTTATTGATGGTTCAATTCAAATAATTACGACGGAACTGACTTCTAAGGATGTGTTAGGAGTACAACTTTAATCAAATAACACTAGGACGCGTTCCACATTTGACTGTCATCAAAGATAACTGAATTAAATCTTGTTTGCATATTAAACTTTGTTTTATTTACTTTATTCCTGCCAGGAATTTTAAAAACAAGTCTTCGCATAGTTTTGTAAAACGTTGCTCAAGAAAGCGCTCTTCATAAATCCAATAAGAGATTAAACAAAACAGCTCATTATTCAGTTTTCTCGCTTTTTGAACGCTGTTCTATTTTCAGTTGTGCCTTAATAAGATAGCTGGAAATCTGAGGCGTTGAAAATAACTGATGAAACGGCAATCTTCTATTTCTTGTATTAAAAAATTAATGCGCTCAAAATCTTGGCAAAATGTGGAACATTCGTGGCTCTCAACATCGATCCCAGAGCTGTTCCTTTTGTTCTTAAAATCTTGCTCATTTTATTACTACTGAGCACTGTTGTTAAGGCGATCAATATCAGTTTCCAGATCAGAAGGCATTTCTCTTTGAAAAGACGTTTTATTGCATTCAACATTACAATACAAACGTGTTAAGCTACCCACCAAACTAGACCAGAAGAAAGCGCGTTATTGTTCACTGATAAACAGAGAGAACTCAAACTAAGCTAAGGCGTCTTCTTGAGCCGTAGATGACGCATGTATCTTTATAATCATGCAGCTACTGTGGGGGAGGGACTTCCTCAATCAGGATGCGGCTGGTGGAAATGTACCCTGCGTAGGCGTCAGAACCGCTCTTGAATCCGTGGCCACAGTCTCCAACCATCAGTCCAACACGCACGCTTCCTTTACCAATCCCCTCACAATATCCCCCGATCTGACTATGCTTGTGAATGTTGGTATCTGTATTGCCATGGTTTGCAGCGATAACATCCACCGCGTCAATGGTTACATGTTTGGAGCACTCTGCGCCATTGAAGGTGAAATACCAACGTTTGCAGCAACGCAGGCTGCCAGCTACTGTGAAATCTCCATCAAATTCTACTTTCAAAGCTGTATTGTTCGCCTTTTTGACAAAGACACAATCCTACAAAAAAAATAGTGTGATATTTACGGAAGCAAAGATTGTACGGAGTATCACGAAGCAGGAGGAAAGTAAGGAAGAAGATACTGAAATATCAAGGTTGCAAAAATAAGACAGGATTAAATTGATTACCATACGATTGTGACCTCATCAATGTCCATAACACAGGGAAACAAAGCAATAAAGTACAGTTACGTGATTTTAGCCTTAAAAGTGTGTTCAGTACAAACTTTTATCAACCCACTATCTCTACAGGGCCTTGTGCTCCCTTGGCCCCATCTCGCCCGTTGAGTCCTGGAACACCAGGGACCCCTGGCACGCCACTGACTGGGCAAGTGTGGCTCACAGGGCGCTGTGTCTTGATGAGAAATTGAAAAAAAATCTGTTGAAATTGTCATTTTTGTCGACTCCACAAATTATTTGTCATGACTGTGTCTTGCAATAACTAATTTTAGCGAATGGCAAACTGTAAATTAGCTTTTTTACCGTCATTTGATGGCTGGCTGGTCATAATTTATAATCAGCCGCGATATTTCAAATTGCTTATAAGGAAAGTGTCTGTTTCATAATACTGGACATAATTGTTCTGCTTTCTTGTTTGATCATTCACATTTTTAGGTTCTTCAGTACAATTTACCTACCACGCATGAGCAATAGATCAAGATCTTGCTATTAGCTTGTCCAAATGAAATATGTTGTGGTCATGGCAACATCGATTTTTCTACAAAGTCAATTCTGACAAACGTCAGTCCAAAATCAACATCTGGAGAACTGAAGTCGATTCGACAAAGGGGACGACGCTTCAAACCCCTTCATAGAAATTAGGTATGCCCTCAAAAAAAAACTATATCGAAACATTTTAACACTTACTGTTTGGTCGGCAGAAAAGACCAGCTGAGGTATCAAGGTAGATACGACAATGCAAATGATTGTAAAACTCATTCTTGACTCGACTTCAACTCCTCGTAATTCTGGAATGTCTTGGCTGTCTGCACAAGGAAAATTTAAAAAGAATGCAAACGATCTTTCCCGCAAGGCGGACTATATCTGAAACATCTAGATAGTATGCCGGGTAACCCGGCCTTGGGGTCTGAAAAAGGAAACGTAACTGTAAGAGACGTTAAGGAGGTTTACCTAAGATCAGCTGTAAGCTGAAGGGCTCATCACTGTTGAGGCAGCGATTTCACGGTAAAATTTTCGTTGACCTCTTAGTTCTTTGATTAGGGTCCGCCTGTTGCAGGTAGAATTCCAACACAGCTCAAAAAGATTTCAGGCTGGAAAAATTCAGCTGTCGAGGTGGCAAGCTGCAGTACTTAGTGAGGTAGTTTAAGTACTGGGTTGTCTTGTTTCCCTTTAAAACTATTTCCCTAAACTCCCACTGATTGGTTCACACCACAAAACAAAACTGTTTCTTTGCATATCTTTGTTGAGTGGAACATCAGTTCACGAATAAATTTTAGGAAAACCTTATTCTCTTCAAAGGATTTTACTTCCAGCCTCTTAAAACTCATATAGTGGCAGTTAGCAAAGATAATTTCCAATTTTCTCTTTCACTGTTTTGAACATGTTGAATAGGCTACAGCAATGGCTCAAAAGTTAATAATCATATCTGGTTCTGATGACGTAGTTGTCATCACCATGTACATCGCAATTGTTTTCCGTGGATTGTTATACACTGAGAAAGCACACTTCCCAGTAAAGCTAGGTTTATCGAATAAGTAGAGCACGTCAATATCTTGTCCTTAAATACGCTCTGTTACAACCTGGAGTCAAATGGGATCATCTGATACTGAAGTATGGACAAACTGAAAAGCCCGACCGAACACCAGGAGCCGGCTATAATCGGGAACTAGTCCCTTAGTTTTCTTAGAGGTGGTAAAGGAAGCAAAAAAACTCAAGCCCGCGAGATAATTTTTTCCCATGATGAGACGCCACGCGCTTGTTTTTCTCACTTAATTTACTTTCCTTAAGAAAAATATAGCACCACTTGTATTTAACAAGGCTTAGGTTATTGTTTTTAATAGCAAATGAATAAGTGCGTTCGTTTCTAAAGGAACTGAGAACCTGTGTGGGTGGGATGCAAAAGATAATTATTTGATATCATTAACTAATTAAATTGTTGAGGTAAATTGACTACGGTAGATAGGTTTCGATCAATAGCGCTTCGTAAGAAGAATAAGCCGGCTCTATCACTCTTTCTATTTTGGAAAGAAAGCTCTGAAGAAACAAGCCAGAGCCGGCTAGTTTTAAAAACAACTTTTATACTGGTGCAAACTCTGAGTCAGTCAGTCAGTCCTACGGATTAATATGAAGGCATGTTGTTCACGGTAGCAAGAATGTGTATCACAGATGCGTCCACAACAGTTATGAACGTGAAATGATCCACTTTATACAAGGAGATTAGTTGTGTTAGGCTGCGGTCTCGTGCTGCAAATGTTTAAACCTTTAAGTTAACTGGGATATTAAAGGACGACAAACCGTAGGTCCCGTCTCACAACACTGGTTTATAAACTCCGTGGGACGTTAAAGAACCCACACACTGTTGGCAAAGAGTAAGGGGTGTAGTCCTGTCCCCAGTGTTGTGGTCTGTTGTTGTTGTTGTTGTTGTTGTTTTTTTTTTTTTCAACAAAAACTTTATTTACACAATAAATAACAATACAATGCATTACATAGCCTAGTTACAGAAACAAAACGTTAGCCACTTACAATGCGCTATATTACTAACAATGAAACAACACTGACATTACATTACAGTACCTACTTACATACACTACACTCCTTTCTTTTTCCTAATTGTATTACACAAACAAAACGAATAACAAAAATAACTAACAAAAAAAATAAGTAAATAAATAAATAAACTACAAAAGAGGAGCCCAAGTTGTTTCGAATTTATTTAGTGACTTGTTTTTTATAGCTATCGTACGCAGGACGTCTAACTTGCTATTTAAACGTAAAAGAAAGCAATCAAAGCTCAGCTTGTTGTCGCAGACACTTGTTGTGAAGATGTAATATTTGGCGATGATAAGAATGTAATTGAGCACTCTCTTATTGTTCGCATTTTGGTGCCAGCCAAATAAAATCGCATTTACAGATAGGACAATTGTTTCAGAAAATTTTTCTTGCCACCATTGCGTAAATTTTTCCCAAAATAGGAGCGATTCGCTGCAATTGTATAACATGTGAACAAGCGATTGTTTTTCTAACTTGCACAAAGAGCAGATGTCATCATCTACAAGGCCAGCGCGAAATAAACTGGAGCGACATGGCAAAATATTATGTATTATTTTATACTGGAAAGCAATAAGCTTCGTTTCGTCTGTAACTAAGAAAGGGAGTAAGTAGACGTCGTGAATATTCTCTTTGGTGAATCTGTAGTTTAGAACTTTGTTTTCATTTGTTGGCGATATAAAAGTTTTATCAAGGATGTTTTTGTATGCAGTTCGTGTGCTAGGATATGTTGTTGGCATGGAAGTTTCGGGAGAAGCGATTTGTATAGGTCTGTTTAAATTCCGAATTGATCTTTTCCACTCGCTTGGAATAGCATTTATAAGACCGTGGTACCAGATGAATGGTGTGTCAATGTTAAATTTTTGTTTGAAGTCGGCCAAAGAAAGAAACTCCCGGTTTACATTTAGTAGGTCCTGGACCTGTACAATGTCATAATGAAACCAGCTTTTGTAAAATAAGGGTTTTTCGTCAACCAAAATGTTTTGGTTGTTCCAGATAATTTCATGTTCTGGGGGTATTCTATTACCTGGCATCAGTAATTTGTAATCTTGCCAGTACCTCAGTACGAAATGGTAAAACGTAGGGAGATTTTTAAGGTCGAGTAGTTTAAAGTCGTAATCACAATTTGTTAAAAAAGACAGACCGCCATATTGAGTTAAAGCTTGCTCCGGAATTATTTTCCAAGAGGCGCCACTTTCATCTTTTATTCTGTTGACCCAAGCTATTTTTAAAACCATCATTTTCAATCCGCCATGTTTCCTTTGGGCAATTATTGTTTTCTTCTTTATTTTGGCAGGTTTGCCTTCCCAGATGAAGTTGAAAGTGAGTTTATTAATTCTCTCCGCCAGAAGTGGGGGGATAGGGAGCACGGACGTGCTGTAAATAATTTTAGATAAGCCCAGAGACTTAACAATTTTTATTCTTCCGATCAAAGTGAGATTTCGTCGTCTCCACGCATTTAGAACTTTTTCTATGTTTTGGATCTTTTCTTCAAAATTTAGCCTGTTAGAATGTTGTTCATCATAAGAGAAATGTACACCGAGAGTCTGCACAGACTCCTTTGGCCATTTAAAATTGTATGGGGTTTCTCGGCAATTTCGCCAAGAACCTAGCCACAAAGCCTCGGTTTTAGAGGTATTGATTTCCAATCCACAGTTTGTTTTGAATTCTTCTAAAAATTTCAATAATTGGGTTACTGACTCCCGGTCATGAACAAAAACCGTGGTGTCATCAGCGTACTGCGTGATTTTAATTTCTTTTTGGCCAACGTTTATACCGTGGATAGTACTAGCACTTTTTAAGGCCCTGTCAAAAAGCTCAATTCCAATCACAAACAGGAGGCCCGATAACGGGCAACCTTGTCTAACCCCCCGTTGTAGGGGGAAAAATTCAGACACGTGGCCGTTGTTTGTAACACAGCTTGAGAATTGGTGATATAATATAGCAAACCAGTTTAACAGATCAGGACCGAAATTGAAGAGCTTTAGGGCAGCGTTGATATAATTCCATTCAATTGTATCAAAAGCCTTCCGAAAATCTAGAAAAATTGTGATTCCTGTTTTTTCCATAGTTTTTGTGTAAGACATAATGTCTTGTATTAACCTGATGTTTTCGCCAATAAAGCGACCTTTAATGTAGCCAGTTTGGTCGTGGTTTATTATTTTGGGAAGTATTTTCTCTAATCTCTTTGCAATTGCTTTAGTAAGAATTTTATAATCAACATTGAGTAATGAAATTGGTCTAAGGTTTTCCAAAAGTGTCTTATCCTTATCTTTTTTCGGAATAAATGAGATTATCCCACGTCTCTGGCTAATAGAAAGAGTTCCTTTATGAAAAGCGTAATTGAAACTGGAAGTCATGTCTGATTTTAGCTCTGACCAGAAGAATTTATAAAATTCACTTGTAAACCCGTCTGTTCCGGGAGATTTGTTATTCTTGAATTCTTTTATTGCACTTAGGCACTCATCTTCCGAGAGAAGACCTTCACATGATTCCATTTCTTCTTGTGTTAGTGGTGTAATATTTTGTGTCTTGAAAAAAGGCGCTGCTAGGAAGGTATCATTGTCAATGCTTTGGGATTTGTAAAGTGCTTCGTAAAAGCGTTTCTCTTCTTCTAATATCGCAAATTGGTCATTAACATACTTATTGTCACCAATTTTCAGCTTTGTTACAGTTTTTCTGCTATGGTTCCTCTTTTCAAGGTTGAAAAAATACCTCGTATTACGCTCACCATGCTCGTGCCAACGTGCTTTACTTCTAAGTATTGCACCCTTTGTCCTTTGGTGCATTATCTGTTTTAGGCGCAAATTAGTGGCGTACAGCTCGTTTAAAATTCTTTTGTCACTCGGGTTTTTTTCCGAGTCCTGCAGGAGCTTGTTTGCTTTCTTGTGCAGCAACAATTCTTCTCTTTCGCGTTTCTTCATTTTAATTTTGCAGTATTTAATCGTAAAGCCACGGATTTCCATCTTAATTAAATCCCATTTTAACCCCAGGTCCTCGACATTGGTGTATTTTTCTCTATATTCGTATATGTTTTCACGTAGCTTGTTCACATAACGAGAGTCTTCTAAAAGAGAGTTGTTAAATTTCCAGAAACCTGGGCCTTTATCCTGCTTTAGCTCATCTGATTTAAGATGCAGAAAGATTGCGGAATGGTCGGTTTCGGGTGCATTTAAAATTTTACAGGATATGGCCAGGTCGCCAAGGTCTTTGGAAATAAGGAAGAAGTCAAGGCGACATTGAATTTTAAGTGATTTGTTTCTCCAAGTAAAGCGTATTGTCTCGGGATTTAAATTGCGCCAGATATCGAATAAATTGTAGAGGCTCATAATTTCTTCGATTTTCTTGATAACGAGAATTTTTTTTGAAACTGGATTTCCGCCTTTCTTGTCCTTATCGTGTAGGGCGCAGTTAAAATCTCCGCCCATTATAATGTATTCCTGAGCGAATTCCTTGTGGTCTGTTGTTTTGATCTCACTTGGGGTGGGGCCGGTGGGGGGACTGTCGAGTGATACGCCTCGAAGCGGACCTAGTGTGCTTTTGCGTTAGTGCCCACCTGCGATCGTCAAATTAGTAAATACTATACAATAATACAAAGCTTTGTTTGTATAACCGTCCCTAAGTGTTCGACGCTTTTCATGCAGTTTATTGTGTTTTATTTGACATAGAATAAAGTTTTCAGTTGATAGCGACAAGATCGCAGTTTCAAAATGACAACGTTTGCCGCACCTTTGTCGACCTAGATGAATAAAATGCTAAAGGATATTAACAATAGACGACAATGTGAGTGATATATGAAATAAATCTCTGATATATCAACTGTGGAAATGAAATCAAATGAAGAATGATCCTCGCCGTTGTGAACACAATTTATGCAATTGCGAAAAGAAGCTAGAAAAACATTCAGGACTTCAACGGGATTCGAACCCATAACCTCGCGATACCGGTGCGATGCTCTAACCAACTGAGCTATGAGGCCACTGACGTTGGGAGCAGGTCAGTTGTGGGTTCATTTATTCCCCTAAAAGAAATGAGTGTGAATGATATATGAAATAAATCATATAAACTGCGGAAATGAAATCAAATGAAGAATGATCCACGCAGTTGTGAACGCAATTGATGCAATTGCGAAAAGAAGCCTGAAAATTCCTTATTAGTGATTTACTATCAATTAGCTGGGCAAAGCCCAAGGAATCATCTACAGTGTTTCCGTTCAATGGTGTACCAAATGCAGCAGAAGGGACTGGGATTCTTTGGCTCAATAAGCAACCTAGGTCTAAAGAAGAAGCTAAGCGACAAGCAGGACCACTCAGAGGAATGGGACACAGGTTCTGAACGGCCCAAAGGAGAACAGGGGGCCCAGGAGCCCTGGAAACGCAGAAAAACTAAACACGGTGGTGCGTGTGGGCGAACATCGATAATGGAAAGAAGTAGGGATTGATAGAGGTAAGAAAAATTGCATATACATATGAAACGAAAACTTTCTCACCTAGGGAATGGAATTCCCAATATATTATTTTCATAATCGGTTTCGGAAGTTCGAATAATACACGTATGCGTAGTAGCAAGTTAGTTTTTAATTTCAGCATGTAACAACCATCTCAGTGGTAAATGGAGAAATTCTAAGTTAACTTAAAAAAAAGCTTTCATAGTGCAAAAATCGCTCATTTCGTAGCATTCTTATGAGGGAGGCTCGATTGAAGCAGTCTACTAAATGCAAGTGTTTAACCGCGAAACGGGTTGTTACTGCTTATGGCTTATACCGGATTGACATGACTGATTTGCATGATTCCGGAAAGACCATCGATCTCGCTTGCCGGCGACCGAGTTAAACAAGACCACCTTCTCAAGGGTTACAAAATGAGCAGCTTAGTTTGTTATCAGCTGGAATGTAACAGTCTGGAGAAAATACTTACCGACTGTTTGGCGGAAAAGATCAACTGTAGTATCACTGAAAATCGGCGCTAGAATCCACAGGACCAAATCAACAAACCTGGACTTGCCAGTAAACATGGCCAAAGAGCAATGGACTATTTCGTACGGAATGGATTACCACGTTGAGTGGAACCTACACACAATGACCAACGATCCTCGCTTATTATAACCAACTGACAAAAAATCTTTCTCCTAGTACTGTACTTCGGTACTGATTTATTTTGCTACTACTTTTAACTTAATTCATGCTATAAATTTTCAAGCTAAGAAGAACTTTAGTAGTAATGAGGGTAAATGATAAATCAGTATTTAAATAACTGAAAAGTGAACTTTTTATTTAGGTGCATATTATTTGCATGGTTGATCTCACTGTTCCACTGAAAAACTGCAGCAACTGAAGTTCGGAGACAGCTGGTGCTTTTTTGGTTTTAGTTAAAGTGGTTACTGAAGTTCAAACTCCAAGATAGACAATGTTAGTTTCCGAATTTTAGAAGTTTTCTCTCCTCACAACACTGTGTTGGAGTGAAGAATTAGAGGTACGGAACTGATGGCAATCCGCCGAAGAAGGCAAGAGTACTTAATACAATTTTCATGTTGCGTCATTGCGATAATATTCGATTCAATCACACTGCTAAAAACTGCGATAAACGTTTAAATTTTATAGCCTCTGATCTCTTTTCTGGCCGCAGCAGCGCGAAACGAGAATCATTTCAGGATCTTAAAGGGAAAATCACAGTGGCAAAGTTAACGTACGTTGTTCTTCTGCCAAAAAAATGCCATCATCACGTCTGGATGGACGTGCTTTGTCTTTCTATCGCACCCTTATTTACTTTTTGCCCTGCTTTTTGATCATGGCATCTACTGCAATTTTATTTGGAATGATTATGAACAAATGATGCAAACGTGAAGATAAAAACACCTGTTAATTACTTCTGCAAACTACGTGTGGGTGTTTGAAAGCAGTAATTTTAGGACATTGTTCAGGTCACAAACTAAAAAAGAACAAACGCTAAGCAAGGGCAAGCTTACCTTAAATTTAGTAGAATCCCTTGTTTTGTTCCCCCGTAGAATTTTGTTTTTCTTTTCATTTTTAAGTGAACATAACTGGCTACACACAGCTCACGCAGACCTTTCAGCTCTATTCTTATTTCTCGTTGTGTTTCCCGGTGGAGTCTCGCTTTCGTGACCTTTATAAATGAAAAAAAGGCTGGCAACGCACAAACCTTTCATTTCTATTAGTTTCTTCCACCGCGTTACGACACCATTTTAGCAAAGCGGATTGTGTTCTATTTGTTAGACTTTGAGGTCGCTGACGTCTTTAGTTATTGAGACTCACAAACCCGACACGATGAAGACAAGCAAACTTCTTAAGCCACTAGTAACAAAAATCGCTGCACTGAATCAGTAACATATTGTATCCAAGTGGCAAATTTCATATCAATCCGACTTTCGCTTTATAAATGACTAGGGAAGGAGCCACTTCAACCACGGAAGGCTTGAAATGAGACAACGCAAAAACGTGACATTTGCCGTGGCCACTTTCCTTCCCGGATCCAAGTGCATTTCTCGCCTCTCGCTTACCCATTTGTGCGCACAAACTCAACAACCAGTGACGTAGTCATCAAAGCTGTTTTAATACGTCATCGAGTTTCAAGAATACATCCCCGTGTTTATTTATTACGCTACTAATCATCTAATTTACACCAAACTCAAAATAAACTTAAGATCGACATTCTGCACCAAAATCTCTCTTTTAATGATGAGCAGTAAATCAAAGTACGCTTTGACAAGGACTGGCTTTCCCCGCTTGTGAACTGCCTTAGGTTCTTACTGGGGTGGGGGAACTTCCTCAATCATGATGCGGGTCACAGAGTTCCATCCGGTGTAGGCATCAGCAGCTTTCTTACCCACGCAGTTCCCCACATTGATTCCCGCTCGCACTATTCCCTTGGGATTCCCTCGCAGTATCCTCCAATCTGAGTGGTTCTGTGTATGTTGTAATCTGTTTTGCCGCTGTTGGCATTAACGTGCGCGATACCATCAATGGCGAGAGGATGGCGGCATTCCACCCCATTGAAGGTGAAAAACCAGCGCTTACAGCAATCCAGACAGCAGCAAATCCTGTAGTCACCATTAAACTCCACTTTCAAAGCCGTGTTATCCGCAAGCTTCCTAAACACGCAGTCCTGAAAAATAATTAGCTTTGTCAATAAATTGGGAAAAGTGATTTTCTGTTTGTTTTCAGTATTTTTCTTTTTCTTTCTTGTAATTAGTGATTGTTTTGGATTTTAGTCAACAACTAGATTCTATACTGATCTTTCTAAATACGGAAATGTAATGAAAAAAACTAGCTTGAGCGTTTAACTATAATGCCAAGAAAATTTTGGAACAGATTGCTGTCAGTTCACATTTGATTCATTAAAGGAATGATTGCTGCAAAACCAACTCGAGCTTCTACAGGGGAGGTCATTTACCTTTATTAGTCCATTGTTCCTGTCTTCATTGATGTTCTTCCACGCGCATTGTTTCCAGTTTTTCTGCATGGCCTGCTGTCCCTTTTCACCCTTGGTACCCTGTGCACCCTGTTCACCTTTGCCACCCTGTGTACCCCGTTTTCCCTGGGCTCCTTTTGTACCCTGTTTTCCTTTGGCTCCCTGGTCTCCCTGTACACCTTTGCGCCCCTCAGGTCCCATAGGTCCTTTATCACCGGGTGGTCCTGGTGTTCCTTGGTCTCCCTTGGCTCCATCTCGTCCATTAAGTCCAGGGACCCCAGGTACTCCCGGTACGCCACTGACCAAAGTACTGAGGGTTGGTGAGCACTGAGTCTTTGTCTTAAAAACATAACATATCGATAACTGTGATTTCAGTTTTCAGTAATAGTTGGCGGACTATGCTAAGCAAAAAAAATTAACGTGATGCTACAGCCTTTCATTTCCTTCCAACGGTTATCCTTTACTAACATTTAAATCATGAGTTCATGTGCGAAAGTTTACTTTTTAACGAAACAGCATCAGAAATTAGGGCAGTGTAGAGTATCACTTGTCATAAATTGACTCAGTGGAATCCAAAGTTCCCTGACTCGTGCTTTAAGTGAAAACACGTAACCGTGAACCGATCTCAAATAACGTTCCCCTCTCGGGTATGGCCAGGAAAATTGCAGCTTGTTTTCTGTTTTTGAAGGTTTGGCTTCCAGTTTCAGAGAGTCTCAAATCACTTCAAGCATAAAGCTTTCGCATGCATTTTCCCCACTATTTAACTACACAGGTTAATAGTCTTAAGAGCCATAGACTGCATCAAGAAACAAACTCAGGATAGACGTAACAAGCGTAACCTAACAAGTTCTATAGATTTTGCAACACATTCTCCGGCACTCTTGTACTGCATTTCTATCTCTAACTCGAGCGTAAATAACGTACACGCGCATTTCCAGTGAATTGCTCTCCACATTATAACCATGCACCAAATGATAAAGGTAAAGAGAAAACAAGAACGCGATCACGCCAAATGAAGAGATCGAAATAAAATAAATCAAATAAAGAAAATGGAGGTTTTTCTGACGCGGCTATCGATACTCGAGGGCGCATGCAGGCTTCTCCTGTCGTCGAAGAACGAAAACCGAGGAATCGACAGAAGAACGGTGCAAACAAGACAGTAAGAAATATAATCACATGAAGTGATTCAGTTGGAGGGAAAGTGCTGTAAAGCGGTGAATCGGAAACACTTACCGACTGATTGGCAGAAAACACCAAGAGTGGAAGAATGCACCCGGCCAACAAAATGATCATCAATTTCATTGTTCCTCAACACTGGAAGAAGGCCTTTGAGGTGTGAAAGTAATATCTATGAAACAAGACAATGCAAAATAGCGGTGACTGTTTGTGAATACATCAAGGAACATAAAAATTCTGATGTCCGATCCAATGATGCATGATTTCAAGAAACCACTTCACCAAATGATGAAACAAGGAACCCCAAAAACCTAATATATTACGGTCTCGTCGCAGATAGTTTCCTCTCAGGTTTTCTGGATGAATTTACGGTGATGAACTCTTCGATTCCAGTTGCTAGTAGAAATCAAATGACTTAACTAAAATTAGTTTTGACTCTGAAATGGTGATTCACCGGAGGTCTCTTTCTGTTGCGCGTTAAAACGAGTTGATCTACCCTTCTCGTATTGGTTCATAACACAAAACATTATCTCATGCAGATTTGAGCTGACGAGACGATAAATATTTACAATTTGCTCTTTTTATTCTAATTGATGATTTGACAAACGTTAATCTTGCTTAATGTGTAACACAGTCTTTACCCCAATTCAAAACAACTAATTTTCTCTATTAAAATTATATATAGGACCTTTAGCTCATCGTTTTTTGTCAGTTGTTGATTTAGCACAGAATAGACATCTTGTTGAGACCATAGGTACAACTGTAAATCCAAAACTTCCTCTTTCAAGCTCGCCTTCCAAATGTCATCAGTTTGAATGCCAGACATAAAGAGAACATTCTTCTAGTTTCACCAGAAAATCTAATTGAGGCAAGCCCTGAGTTTTGTATCTGATATTTTGATGAACTTATAAAAACAAATAATTTTTCAGTAAAATTTCATAGGAATGATTCCAAAGTGAGCTATGGTCCGCAAAAGAATGCACAGATTTTCCGCATCGTCGAATATGACTAGTTAATCAGATCAAAGCAAATGTTTGTCTTAATAGTATGAATAGTCCAGTCTCATTAAAATCCAGAGAAGTTTCTACGAGTGGCTTGTTAAATTCACAACTGAATTCCATGAAATCTTCCCAGATAACGTAAATTGAAGATAGTTCATGGAACTGAAAACAAACGGAAGAGAAAACGAAATCGCATACTGATAACGCAGTTTGTTGCTAGATAAATTAAGATTTTCTATTGATTCTACTGATTCTTACATGTTAGAAAAGCGTCCTCATCCCGTTTCATTCCGTCAGTCAACAAATAAGATGAGGAGATATGTTCAAACGCCAACATGAATTGAATCAAACGGAAAGTCGGTGCTATTCGTTTCCGCCTTTTCGTGGGGAGTAGAACGGTTTTTCGCCGTATATTTTGCTCAGTGTTAGGACCGTGATGTTGGCCAAGAACTGAACGCAGCTAATGGATCAATTAATTTGTTTAAATGCGTCACATATGTAATAGGTTAATTAGCAACCTGTAAGGCAGTGAAGAAAGGTTTTTGAAGAAAACACAAGACACATACCCACTGAAGACATCGTTATTTTGTTTCCTTGTTCGCGTCCGTTTGGTACCGCTGGAATACATAGGACAGAAACGTGCGCAAAACAAGGAGACACAAATAATAGGTATATTCAGTAAAAAGGCGATCACTTACATATCTTCGGCATCTTCAAGACCTGATTTCCAACGCCGAGGTTTATAACAGCATGGTATGATAGCAGCGAGCAGACACCGCACAAACTATGGAACCACATTGTTCATAGGTCACGTGACCTACTCTTATTGGGCACGGACGGGAGCGGGCAACAAATAACCACCAACAATAATAAAGGTTGAAAACTGAAAGAAGGGATGGACAAACAATGGACTGAAATGAATTTCAGTCGAAGGATCTTCGTTTAAGTACATTCACACGAACACATTTTTTGGTTGATACTTCATTACGGTTTTTATTACAGTTAGGTGATAAGTTACTTGTCTCAAATAGAACTTGAGAGACAATGCATTGATTTCTTTCAGAGATCAGGTGCCAGTATCAATACCGCGTTATGTTGAAAAATAGGCCCCATCAACCTTACTTGACAGCGATTCTATGATCGTTATTGTGAAAATATTATGCGCCGAAGACTAAAAGGTTGGTACAAAATTTTCGTATCAAACTATTACTTTTCAAAAAATGTTGTCACCCCTTTTTGCAAAATAAATGTTTAGACAGCACACGAACTGTATGCGCAGTAAGGATGCGCAGAGATAATAAGCGCAAATGTTTTGAAAGGTAAGGCGCATAAGACAAAAGAAAATTGTTTTTCCATGCCCTACGCACCCGCTACGGTATTTTCTGGTTATCACACATTTTGTTGATGGTTCAATTCAGATAATTACGACGGAACTGACTTCTAACAACTTTAGCAATTTTAACACTAGCACGCGTTCCACATTTGACTGTCAAAGATAAATTAAATCTTGTTTGCATATCAAACTTTGTCTTATTTACTTTATTCCTGCCAGGAATTAAAAAAAATCTTTGCATAGTTTTGTAAAAGGTTTCTCAAGAAAGAGCTCTTCATAAAACGAATAATAGATTAAACAAAACAGTTCATTATTCAGTTTTCTCGCTTTTTCAACGCTTTGTTCTATTTTCAGTTGTGCCTTAATAAGATAGCTGGGAATCCGAGGCGTTGAAGAAAACTGATAAAACGGCAATCTTCTATTTCTTGTATTAAAAAATTAATGAGCTCAAAATCCTGGCAAAATGTGGAACATTCGTGGCTCCCAACATCGATCCCACAGCTGTTCCTTTTGTTCTTAAAATCTTGCTCATTTTGTTACTACAGCACACTGTTGTTAAGGCGATCATAAATATCAGTTCCCAGATCAGAAAGCATTTCTCTTTGAAAAGAAGTTTTATTGCATTTAACATTACATTACAAAAGTGTTAAGCTACCCACCAAGCTAGACCAGAAGAAAGCGCGTTATTGTTCACTGATAAACAGAGAGAACTCAAACTAAGCTAAGGCGTCTTCTTGAGCCGTGGATGACGCATGGAGCTTGATCATCATGCAGCTACTGTGGGGGAGGGACTTCCTCAATCAGGATGCGGCTGGTGGAAATGTACCCTGTGTAGGCGTCAGCACCGCTCTTGAATCCGTGGCCACAGTCTCCAACCATCAACCCAACACGCACGGTTCCTTTACCAATCCCCTCACAATATCCCCCGATCTGACTATGCTTGTGAATGTTGGTATCTGTATTGCCATGGTTTGCAGCGATAACATCCACCGCTTCAATGGTTACATGTTTGGAGCACTCTGCGCCATTGAAGGTGAAATACCAGCGTTTGCAGCAATTCACACAACAACAGATCCTGAAATCTCCATCAAATTCAACTTTCAAAGCTGTATTGTTCGCCTTTTTGACAAAGACACAATCCTTCAAAAAAAATAGTGTGATATTTACGGAAGCAAAGATTGTACGGAGTATCACGAGGCAGGAGGAAAGTAAGGAAGAAGATAGTGAAATATCAAGGTTGCAAAAATAAGACAGGATTAAATTGATTACCATACGATTGTGACCTCATCAATGTCCATAACATAGGGAAACAAAACAATAAAGTACAGTTACGTGATTTTAGCCTTAAAAGTGTGTTCAGTACAAACTTTTATCAACCCACTATCTCTACCATCATTCAAAGCCGTCCATGCGCACTGTTTCCAGTTCCTTTGAGGAACCACAGCTGATGGTCCCTGTTCTCCTTTGTCACCCTGTGGACCTTTCGCTCCTTTTTTCCCAGGTGGTCCTACAGGGCCTTGTGCTCCCTTGGCCCCATCTCGCCCGTTGAGTCCTGGAACACCAGGGACCCCTGGCACGCCACTGACTGGGCAAGTGTGGCTCACAGGGCGCTGTGTCTTGATGAGAAATTGAAATAAAATCTGTTGAAATTGTCATTTTTGTCGACTCCACAAATTATTTGTCATGACTGTGTCTTGCAACAACTAATTTTAGCGAATGGCAAACTGTAAATTAGCTTTTTTACCGTCATTTGATGGCTGGCTGGTCATAATTTATAATCAGCCGCGATATTTCAAAGTGCTTATAAGGAAAGTGTCTGTTTCATAATACTGGACATAATTGCTCTACTTTCTTGTTTGATCATTCACATTTTTAGGTTCTTCAGTACAATTTACCTACCACGCATGAGCAATAGATCAAGATCTTGCTATTAGCTTGTCCAAATGAAATATGTTGTGGTCATGGCAACATCGATTTTTCTACAAAGTCAATTCTGACAAACTTCAGTCCAAAATCAACATCTGGAGAACTGAAGTCGATTCGACAAAGGGACGACGCTTCAAACCCTTTCATAGAAATTAAGTATGGCCCTCAAAAAACTACATCGAAACATTTTAACACTTACTGATTGGTCGACCAATTGCGGTATCAAGGTAGATACGACAATGCAAATGATTGTAAAACTGATTCTTGACTCGATTTCAACTCCTCGTAATTCTGGAATGTCTTGGCTGTCTGCACAAGGAAAATTAAAAAAGAATGCAAACGATCTTTCCCGCAAGGCGGACTATATCTGAAACATCTAGATAGTATGCCAGGTAACCCGGCCTTGGGGTCTGAAAAAGGAAACGTAACTGCAAGAGACGTTAAGGAAGTTTACCTAAGATCAGCTGTAAGCTGAAGGGCTCATCACTGTTGAGGCAGCGATTTCACGGTAAAATTTTCGTTGACCTCTTAGTTCTTTGATTAGGGTCCGCCTGTTGCAGATAGAATTCCAACACAGCTCAAAAAGATTTCAGTCTGGAAAAATTCAGCTGTCGAGGTGGCAAGCTGCAGTACTTAGTGAGGTAGTTTAAGTACTGGGTTGTCTTGTTTCCCTTTAAAACTATTTCCCTAAACTCCCACTGATTGGTTCACACCACAAAACAAAACTGTTTCTTTGCATATCTTTGTTGAGTGGAACATCAGTTCACGAATAAATTTTAGGAAAACCTTATTCTCTTCAAAGGATTTTACTTCCAGCGTCTTAAAACTCATATAGTGGCAGTTAGCAAAGATAATTTCCAATTTTGTCTTTCACTGTTTTGAATAGGCTGCAGCAATGGCTCAAAAGTTAGTAATCATATATGGTTCTGATGATGTAGTTGTCATCACCATGTACATCGCAATTGTTTTCCGTGGAATTATACATTGAGAAAGCACACTTCCCAGTAAAGCTAGGTTTATCGAATAAGTAGAGCACGTCAATATCTTCTCCTTAAATACGCTCTGTTACAACCTGGAGTCAAATGGGATCATCTGATACTGAAGTATGGACAAACTGAAAAGCCCGACCGAACACCAGGAGCCGGCTATAATCGGGAACTAGTCCCTTAGTTTTCTTAGAGGTGGTAAAGGAAGCAAAAAAACTCAAGCCCGCGAGATAATTTTTTCCCCGTGATGAGACGCCACGCGCTTGTTTTTCTCACTTAATTTACTTTCCTTAAGAAAAATATAACACCACTTGTATTTAACAAGGCTTAGGTTATTGTTTTTAATAGCAAATGAATAAGTGCGTTCGTTTCTAAAGGAACTGAGAACCTGTGTGGGTGGGATGCAAAAGATAATTATTTGATATCATTAACTAATTAAATTGTTGAGGTAAATTGATTACGGTAGATAGGTTTCGATCAATAGCGCTTCGTAAGAAGAATAAGCCGGCTCTATCACTCTTTCTATTTTGGAAAGAAAGCTCTGAAGAAACAAGCCAGAGCCGGCTAGTTTTAAAAACAACTTTTATACTGGTGCAAACTCTGAGTCAGTCAGTCAGTCCTACGGATTAATATGAAGGCATGTTGTTCACGGTAGCAAGAATGTGTATCACAGATGCGTCCACAACAGTTATGAACGTGAAATGATCCACTTTATACAAGGAGATTAGTTGTGTTAGGCTGCGGTCTCGTGCTGCAAATGTTTAAACCTTTAAGTTAACTGGGATATTAAAGGACGACAAACCGTAGGTCCCGTCTCACAACACTGGTTTATAAACTCCGTGGGACGTTAAAGAACCCACACACTGTTGGCAAAGAGTAAGGGGTGTAGTCCTGTCCCCAGTGTTGTGATCTGTTGTTGTTGTTGTTGTTTTTTTTTTTTTTTCAACAAAAACTTTATTTACACAATAAATAACAATACAATGCATTACATAGCCTAGTTACAGAAACATTACGTTAGCCACTTACAATGCGCTATATTACTAACAATGAAACAACACTGACATTGCATTACAGTACCTACTTACACTACACTGCTTTTTTTTTCCTAATTGTATTACACAAACAAAACGAATAACAAAAATAACTAACAAAAAAAAAAAATAAGTAAATAAATAAATAAACTACAAAAGAGGAGCCCAAGTTGTTTCGAATTTATTTAGTGACTTGTTTTTTATAGCTATCGTACGCACGACGTCTAACTTGCTATTTAAACGTAAAAGAAAGCAATCAAAGCTCAGCTTGTTGTCGCAGACACTTGTTGTGAAGATGTAATATTTGGCGATGATAAGAATGTAATTGAGCACTCTCTTATTGTTCGCATTTTGGTGCCAGCCAAATAAAATCGCATTTACAGATAGGACAATTGTTTCAGAAAATTTTTCTTGCCACCATTGCGTAAATTTTTCCCAAAATAGGAGCGATTCGCTGCAATTGTATAACATGTGAACAAGCGATTGTTTTTCTAACTTGCACAAAGAGCAGATGTCATCATCTACAAGGCCAGCGCGAAATAAACTGGAGCGACATGGCAAAATATTATGTATTATTTTATACTGGAAAGCAATAAGCTTCGTTTCGTCTGTAACTAAGAAAGGGAGTAAGTAGACGTCGTGAATATTCTCTTTGGTGAATCTGTAGTTAAGAACTTTGTTTTCATTTCTTGGCGATATAAAAGTTTTATCAAGGATGTTTTTGTATGCAGTTCGTGTGCTAGGATATGTTGTTGGCATGGAAGTTTCGGGAGAAGCGATTTGTATAGGTCTGTTTAAATTCCGAATTGATCTTTTCCACTCGCTTGGAATAGCATTTATAAGACCGTGGTACAAGGTGAATGGTGTGTCAATGTTAAATTTTTGTTTGAAGTCGGCCAAAGAAAGAAACTCCCGGTTTACATTTAGTAGGTCCTGGACCTGTACAATATCATAATGAAACCAGCTTTTGTAAAATAAGGGTTTTTTGTCAACCAAAATGTTTTGGTTGTTCCAGATAATTTCATGTTCTGTGGGTATTCTATTACCTGGCATCAGTAATTTGTAATCTTGCCAGTACCTCAGTACGAAATGGTAAAACGTAGGGAGATTTTTAAGGTCGAGTAGTTTAAAGTCGTAATCACAATTTGTTAAAAAAGACAGACCGCCATATTGAGTTAAAGCTTGCTCCGGAATTATTTTCCAAGAGGCGCCACTTTCATCTTTTATTCTGTTGACCCAAGCTATTTTTAAAGCCATCATTTTCAATCCGCCATGTTTCCTTTCGGCAATTATTGTTTTCTTCTTTATTTTGGCAGGTTTGCCTTCCCAGATGAAGTTGAAAGTGAGTTTATTAATTCTCTCCGCCAGAAGTGGGGGGATAGGGAGCACGGACGTGCTGTAAATAATTTTAGATAAGCCCAGAGACTTAACAATTTTTATTCTTCCGATCAAAGTGAGATTTCGTCGTCTCCACGCATTTAGAACTTTTTCTATGTTTTGGATCTTTTCTTCAAAATTTAGCCTGTTAGAATGTTGTTCATCATAAGAGAAATGTACACCGAGAGTCTGCACAGACTCCTTTGGCCATTTAAAATTGTATGGGGTTTCTCGGCAATTTCGCCAAGAACCTAGCCACAAAGCCTCGGTTTTAGAGGTATTGATTTCCAATCCACAGTTTGTTTTGAATTCTTCTAAAAGTTTCAATAATTGGGTTACTGACTCCCGGTCATGAACAAAAACCGTGGTGTCATCAGCGTACTGCGTGATTTTAATTTCTTTTTGGCCAACGTTTATACCGTGGATAGTACTAGCACTTTTTAAGGCCCTGGCAAAAAGCTCAATTCCAATCACAAACAGGAGGCCCGATAACGGGCAACCTTGTCTAACCCCCCGTTGTAGGGGGAAAAATTCAGGCATCGTTTACACGGACGCGGTTTCCAATCGACACGGTTTCATGACCTCGAAACCGCATCAAAAACGACACGGTTTCGAAGTGTTTACACGGAACCTATCCAACCGCTTACGTCATGGCGATCTCGTACTCAGACATTCTTCTGGAAGCATAACACCGACCAAAAAGTTGTCCCATCAAACACGAGTTCTCCCAGGCCGAACCCAGAATTGTCGTTTTGCTTTTCTCTTCGTTACTTTGGAGCGTATCGACGAAAAAGTCAACATTTCAAGACATCTCTGCCTGTTATTACGATATGCCTCTCGGTTTATAGAGAGTAAAATATATGAAAGCTGAAAAAGCGAACTTAGATTGTGATCGTGCAAAAAAGTGCTGCACTCGGTGCGAGGTTCACCATATTTACCCTTCGCGAACCAGCCAATTTCGCACAAAAATAAGTAACCGTTTTCAAATCGATGCGGTTTCGCCGTTTACACGACCAATGAAACCGTATCGTTTTGAAAACGCTCCACTTTTGAAAGCGTTTTCAAAACGACCCGGTTCTGATAACGAATTCGACCGGCGCCGTGTAAACGAAAGGCGTAACCGCATCGAAACCGATGCGGTTACAAATGAAACCGCGTCCGTGTAAACAGTGCCTCAGACGCGTGGCCGTTGTTTGTAACACAGCTTGAGAATTGGTGATATAATATAGCAAACCAGTTTAACAGATCAGGACCAAAATTGAAGAGCTTTAGGGCAGCGTTGATATAATTCCATTCAATTGTATCAAAAGCCTTCCGAAAATCTAGAAAAATTGTGATTCCTGTTTTTTCCATAGTTTTTGTGTAAGACATAATGTCTTGTATTAACCTGATGTTTTCGCCAATAAAGCGACCTTTAATGTAGCCAGTTTGGTCGTGGTTTATTATTTTGGGGAGTATTTTCTCTAATCTCTTTGCAATTGCTTAGTAAGAATTTTATAATCAACATTGAGTAATGAAATTGGTCTAAGGTTTTCCAAAAGTGTCTTATCCTTATCTTTTTTCGGAATAAATGAGATTATCCTACGTCTCTGGCTAATAGAAAGAGTTCCTTTATGAAAAGCGTAATTGAAACTGGAAGTCATGTCTGATTTTAGCTCTGGCCAGAAGAATTTATAAAATTCACTTGTAAACCCGTCTGTTCCGGGAGATTTGTTATTCTTGAATTCTTTTATTGCATTTAGGTACTCATCTTCCGAGAGAAGACCTTCACATGATTCCATTTCTTCTTGTGTTAGTGGTGTAATATTTTGTGTCTTGAAAAAAGGCGCTGCTAGGAAGGTATCATTGTCTATGCTTTGGGATTTGTAAAGTGCTTCGTAAAAGCGTTTCTCTTCTTCTAATATCGCAAATTGGTCATTAACATACTTATTGTCACCAATTTTCAGCTTTGTTACAGTTTTTCTGCTATGGTTCCTCTTTTCAAGGTTGAAAAAATACCTCGTATTACGCTCACCATGCTCGTGCCAACGTGCTTTACTTCTAAGTATTGCACCCTTTGTCCTTTGGTGCATTATCTGTTTTAGGCGCAAATTAGTGGCGTACAGCTCGTTTAAAATTCTTTTGTCACTCGGGTTTTTTCCGAGTCCTGCAGGAGCTTGTTTGCTTTCTTGTGCAGCAACAATTCTTCTCTTTCGCGTTTCTTCATTTTAATTTTGCAGTATTTAATCGTAAAGCCACGGATTTCCATCTTAATTAAATCCCATTTTAACCCCAGGTCCTCAACATTGGTGTATTTTTCTCTATATTCGTATATGTTTTCACGTAGCTTGTTCACATAACGAGAGTCTTCTAAAAGAGAGTTGTTAAATTTCCAGAAACCTGGGCCTTTATCCTGCTTTAGCTCATCTAATTTAAGATGCAGAAAGATTGCGGAATGGTCGGTTTCGGGTGCATTTAAAATTTTACAGGATATGGCCAGGTCGCCAAGGTCTTTGGAAATAAGGAAGAAGTCAAGGTGACATTGAATTTTAAGTGATTTGTTTCTCCAAGTAAAGCGTATTGTCTCGGGATTTAAATTGCGCCAGATATCGAATAAATTGTAGAGGTTCATAATTTCTTCGATTTTCTTGATAACGAGAATTTTTTTTTGAAACTGGATTTCCGCCTTTCTTGTCCTTATCGTGTAGGGCGCAGTTAAAATCTCCGCCCATTATAATGTATTCCTGAGCGAATTCCTTGTGGTCTGTTGTTTTGATCTCACTTGGGGTGGGGCCGGTGGGGGGACTGTCGGGTGATACGCCTCGAAGGGGACCTAGTGTGCTTTTGCGTTAGTGTTCACCTGCCATCGTCAAATTAGTAAATACTATACAATAATACAAAGCTTTGTTTGTATAACCGTCCCAAAGTGTTCGACGCTTTTCATGCAGTTTATTGTGTTTTATTTGACATAGAATAAAGTTTTCAGTTGATAGCTTCAAGATCGCAGTTTCAAAATGACAACGTTTGCCGCACCTTTGTCGACCTAGATGAATAAAATGCTAAAGGATATTAACAATAGACGACAATGTGAGTGATATATGAAATAAATAATATGTGAACTGTGGAAATGAAATCAAATGAAGAATGATCCTCGCCGTTGTGAACACAATTTATGCAATTGCGAAAAGAAGCTAGAAAAAAATTCAGGACTTCAACGGGATTCGAACCCATAACCTCGCGATACCGGTGCGATGCTCTAACCAACTGAGCTATGAGGCCACTGACGTTGGGAGTAGGTCAGTTGTGGGTTCATTTATTCCCCTAAAAGAAATGAGTGTAAATGATATATGAAAAAAATCATATAAACGGCGGAAATGAAATCAAATGAAGAATGATCCACGCAGTTGTGAACGCAATTGATGCAATTGCGAAAAGAAGCCTGAAAACTCCTTATTAGTGATTTACTATCAATTAGCTAGGCAAAGCCCAAAGAATCATCTACAGTGTTTCCATTCAATGGTGTACCAAATGCAGCAGAAGGGACTGGGATTCTTTGGCTCAATAAGCAAACTAGGTCTAAAGAAGAAGCTAAGTGACAAGCAGGACCACTCAGAGGAATGGGACACATAGGTTCTGAACGGCCCAAAGGAGAACTGTACGGGTCCGCAAATGATCCCAGGACCGCAAATGATCCCGGACCGCAAATGATCCCCAAAATGGACCGCAAATGATCCCGGACCGCAAATGATCCCCATATTGGACCGCAAATGATCCCGAGCAAAAAATAAGGAATGGCATGGATTGATATAAAAATGACACACAAAAAACACGTTTTATCATTTTATGAGAATTATTCCATAGTTCTATTTTTTTTTTTTTTCGTTTTTAGTGGAAAATCTGTGATCTTGCGTGACGTTCTGTCTGTTTGTTGATTTCAGGACGCCCGCTGCATAGTACAGTAATTGATTTTGTAAAGACACTTGTGATCGTGGACTGCGAGTTTCGTTTCATGTCTTCTGTTTTTGTGTTGTACATCCCAGGACGTTCGAGAACATGCTTTCTGTCGGGTATATGATCAACGCTTCGGTGCACGTGCCCGATTTCAGTGAAAATCGAGCATGTATAAATTAGCCTGGAAACAGGCTCCGCAGTGGGATTTTAAAGGAGCGAAAAGAAGGATCGTGGCGAAAAAAATCGGCGAGCGAAGCGAGCCACCAGTTCCCCGCTCGGCTCGCTTCGCTCGCCGACTTTTTTTTGGCCACGTTCCTTCTTTTCGCTCCTTAACCCCACTGCGGAGCCTGGTCCCAGGCTAGTATAATTCAATTGTATAATCACAAATACAACGGAGAATTAAAATACACAGGTACCCGTAAGGAAATAACTGAAAAATTCCGCAGTTGATTTCATTATCTTTTGAATTAAAAGTCTTTTGTTCACTGAGCACTCTCATTTAAAATCAGAATACTAGAAGTGTTTCTTTCTCGCATCCATGGGATCACCCGACTGGCCTGAGGCAGGCGAAAAACGCGGTGATGTGGTTGAAATCGGAGCAGGGGTCAAAGATCATCCGAAACTTGTCACCGTCATGTGAGCTGTGACTCCCACGCGTTCGGAAAATATGGCTAAACTGTCTTGTTCTTATTTCATTGGTATCAGTTGTGAACGTTCTTGGAGTTACTAAGGATAAGAACGAACACAAAGATCTCTAAAGACAGAAGGAAAAACGACATAGGTTTGGATCCTGGTGTGATAACACTGATTGACTGCTTCACATCAGTTGCACAAATTGTGTGACCACGTTTACCTTTTTAAAATTAATCAGATGGTGATAGTTGTGAGCCATGATTTAAGGCTTTGATTAAAATAATCGCAATTCATGCCAATTCCCTATCCATACCATTTCACCATCCATGCCATTCCTTATTTTTTGTTCGGGATCATTTGCGGTCCAACATGGTGCAATACGGGGATCATTTGCGGTCCGGGATCATTTGCGGTCCGGGATCATTTGCGGTCCTGGGATCATTTGCGGACCCGTACAGAACAGGGAGCCCAGGAGCCCTGGAACCCTGGAAACGCAGAAAAACTAAACACGGTGGCGCGTGTGGGCGAACATCGATAATGGAAAGAAGTAGGGATTGATAGAGGTAAGAAAAATTGCATATACATATGAAACGAAAACTTTCTCACCTAGGGAATGGAATTCCCAATATATTATTTTAATAATCGGTTTCGGAAGTTCGAATAATACACGTATGCGTAGTAGCAAGTTAGTTTTTAATTTCAGCATGTAACAACCATCTCAGTGGTAAATGGAGAAATTCTATGTTAACTTAAAAAAAGGCTTTCATAGTGCGAAAATCGCTCATTTCGTAGCATTCTTATGAGGGAGGCTCGATTGAAGCAGTCTACTAAATGCAAGTGTTTAACCGCGAAACGGGTTGTTACTGCTTATGGCTTATACCGGATTGACATGACTGATTTGCATGATTCCGGAAAGACCATCGATCTCGCTTGCCGGCGACCGAGTTAAACAAGACCACCTTCTCAAGGGTTACAAAATGAGCAGCTTAGTTTGTTATCAGCTGGAATGTAACAGTCTGGAGAAAATACTTACCGACTGTTTGGCGGAAAAGATCAACTGTAGTATCACTGAAAATCGGCGCTAGAATCCACAGGACCAAATCAACAAATCTGAACTTGCCAGTAAACATGGCCAAAGAGCAATGGACTATTTCGTACGGAATGGATTACCACGTTGAGTGGAACCTACACACAATGACCAACGATCCCCGCTTATTATAACCAACTGACATAAAATCTTTCTCCTAGTACTGTACTTCGGTAGTTTACTGATATATTGTGCTACTACTTTTAACTTAATTCATGCTATAAATTTTCAAGCTGAGAAGAACTTTAGTAGTAATGAGGGTAAATGATAAATCAGTATTTAAATAACTGAAAAGTGAACTTTTTATTTAGGTGCATATTATTTGCATGGTTGATCTCACTGTTCCACTGAAAAACTGCAGCAACTGAAGTTCGGAGACAGCTGGTGCTTTTTTGGTTTTAGTTAAAGTGGTTACTGAAGTTCAAACTCCAAGATAGACAATGTTAGTTTCCGAATTTTAGAAGTTTTCTCTCCTCACAACACTGTGTTGGAGTGAAGAATTAGAGGTACGGAACTGATGGCAATCCGCCGAAGAAGGCAAGAGTACTTAATACAATTTTCATGTTGCGTCATTGCGATAATATTCGATTCAATCACACTGCTAAAAACTGCGATAAACGTTTAAATTTTATAGCCTCTGATCTCTTTTCTGGCCGCAGCAGCGCGAAACGAGAATCATTTCAGGATCTTAAAGGGAAAATCACAGTGGCAAAGTTAACGTACGTTGTTCTTCTGCCAAAAAAATGCCATCATCACGTCTGGATGGACGTGTTTTGTCTTTCTATAGCACCCTTATTTTCTTTTTGCCCTGCTTTTTGATCATGGCATCTACTGCAATTTTATTTGGAATGATTATGAACAAATGATGCAAACGTGAAGATAAAAACACCTGTTAATTACTTCTGCAAACTACGTGTGGGTGTTTGAAAGCAGTAATTTTAGGACATTGTTCAGGTCACAAACTAAAAAAGAACAAACGCTAAGCAAGGGCAAGTTTACCTTAAATTTAGTAGAATCCCTTGTTCTGTTCCCCCGTAGATTTTGTTTTTCTTTTCATTTTTAAGTGAACATAACTGGCTACACACAGCTCACGCAGACCTTTCAGCTCTATTCTTATTTCTCGTTGTGTTTCCCGGTGGAGTCTCGCTTTCGTGACCTTTATAAATGAAAAAAAGGCTGGCAACGCACAAACCTTTCATTTCTATTAGTTTCTTCCACCGCGTTACGACACCCTTTTAGCAAAGCGGATTGTGTTCTATTTGTTAGACTTTGAGGTCGCTGACGTCTTTAGTTATTGAGACTCACAAACCCGACACGATGAAGACAAGCAAACTTCTTAAGCCACTAGTAACAAAAATCGCTGCACTGAATCAGTAACATATTGTATCCAAGTGGCAAATTTCATATCAATCCGACTTTCGCTTTATAAATGACTAGGGAAGGAGCCACTTCAACCACGGAAGGCTTGAAATGAGACAACGCAAAAACGTGACATTTGCCGTGGCCACTTTCCTTCCCGGATCCAAGTGCATTTCTCGCCTCTCGCTTACCCATTTGTGCGCACAAACTCAACAACCAGTGACGTAGTCATCAAAGCTGTTTTAATACGTCATCGAGTTTCAAGAATACATCCCCGTGTTTACTTATTACGCTACTAATCATCTAATTTACACCAAACTCAAAATAAACTTAAGATCGACATTCTGCACCAAAATCTCTCTTTTAATGATGAGCAGTTAATCAAAGTACGCTTTGACAAGGACTGACTTTCCCCGCTTGTGAACTGCCTTAGGTTCTTACTGGGGTGGGGGAACTTCCTCAATCATGATGCGGGTTACAGAGTTCCATCCGGTGTAGGCATCAGCAGCTTTCTTACCCACGCAGTTCCCCACATTGATTCCCGCTCGCACTATTCCCTTGGAGATTCCCTCGCAGTATCCTCCAATCTGAGTGGTTCTGTGTATGTTGTAATCTGTTTTGCCGCTGTTGGCCTGAACGTGCGCGATACCATCAATGGCGAGAGGATGGCGGCATTCCACCCCATTGAAGGTGAAAAACCAGCGCTTACAGCAATCCAGACAGCAGCAAATCCTGTAGTCACCATTAAACTCCACTTTCAAAGCTGTGTTATCCGCAAGCTTCCTAAACACGCAGTCCTGAAAAATAATTAGCTTTGTCAATAAATTGGGAAAAGTGATTTTCTGTTTGTTTTCCGTAGTTTTCTTTTTCTTTCTTGTAATTAGTGATTGTTTTGGATTTTAGTCAACAACTAGATTCTATACTGATCTTTCTAAATACGGAAATGTAATGAAAAAAACTAGCTTGAGCGTTTAACTATAATGCCAAGAAAATTTTGGAACAGATTGCTGTCAGTTCACATTTGATTCATTAAAGGAATGATTGCTGCAAAACCAACTCGAGCTTCTACAGGGGAGGTCATTTACCTTTATCAGTCCATTGTCCCTGCCATCATTAATGTTATTCCACGCGCATTGTTTCCAGTTTTTCTGCATGGCCTGCTGTCCCTTTTCACCCTTGGTACCCTGTGCACCCTGTTCACCTTTGCCACCCTGTGTACCCCGTTTTCCCTGGGCTCCTTTTGTTCCCCGTTTTCCTTTGGCTCCCTGGTCTCCCTGTACACCTTTGCGCCCCTCAGGTCCCATAGGTCCTTTATCACCGGGTGGTCCTGGTGTTCCTTGGTCTCCCTTGGCTCCATCTCGTCCATTAAGTCCAGGGACCCCAGGTACTCCCGGTACGCCACTGACCAAAGTACTGAGGGTTGGTGAGCACTGAGTCTTTGTCTTAAAAACATAACATATCGATAACTGTGATTTCAGTTTTCAGTAATAGTTGGCTGACTATGCTAAACAAAAAAAATTAACGTGATGCTACAGCCTTTCATTTCCTTCCAACGGTTATCCTTTACTAACATTTAAATCATGAGTTCATGTGCGAAAGTTTACTTTTTAACGAAACAGCATCAGAAATTAGGGCAGTGTAGAGTATCACTTGTCATAAATTGACTCAGTGGAATCCAAAGTTCCCTGACTCGTGCTTTAAGTGAAAACACGTAACCGTTAACCGATCTCAAATAACGTTCCCCTCTCGGGTATGGCCACGCAAATTGCAACTTGTTTTCTGTTTTTGAAGGTTTGGCTTCCCCACTATTTAACTACACAGGTTAATAGTCTTAACAGCCATAGACTGCATCAAGAAACAACCTCAGGATAGACGTAACAAGCGTAACCTAACAAGTTCTATAGATTTTGCAACACATTCTCCGGCACTCTTGTACTGCATTTCTATCTCTAACTCGAGCGTAAATAACGTACAAGCACATTTCCAGTGAATTGCTCTCCACATTATAACCATACACCAAATGATCAAGGTAAAGAGAAAACAAGAACGCGATCACGCCAATTGAAGAGATCGAAATAAAATAAATCAAATAAAGAAAATGGAGGTTTTTCTGACGCGGTTATCGATACTCGAGGGCGCATGCAGGCTTTTCCTGTCGTCGAAGAACGAAAACCGAGGAATCGACAGAAGAACGGTGCAAACAAGACAGTAAGAAATATAATCACATGAAGTGATTCAGTTGGAGGGAAAGTGCTGTAAAGCGGTGAATCGGAAACACTTACTGACTGATTGGCAGAAAACACCAAGAGTGGAAGAATGCACCCGGCCAACAAAATGATCATCAATTTCATTGTTCCTCAACACTGGAAGAAGACCTTTGAGGTGTGAAAGTAATATCTGTGAAACAAGACAATGCAAAATAGCGGTGACTGTGTGTGAATACATCAAGGAACATAAAAATTCTGATGTCCGATCCAATGATGCATGATTTCAAGAAATAATATATTACGGTCTCGTCGCAGATAGTTTCCTCTCAGGTTTTCTGGATGAATTTACGGTGATGAACTCTTCGATTCCAGTTGCTAGTAGAAATCAAATGACTTAACTAAAATTAGTTTTGACTCTGAAATGGTGATTCACCGGAGGTCTCTTTCTGTTGCGCGTCAAAACGAGTTGATCTAGCCTCCCTCGTATTGGTTCATAACACCAAACATTACCTCATGCAGATTTGAGCTGACGAGACGATGAATATTTACAATTTGCTCTTATTATTCTAATTGATGATTTGACAAACGTTAATCTTGCTTAATGTGTAACACAGTCTTTACCCCAATTCAAAACAACAAATTTTCTCTATTAAAATTATATATAGGACCTTTAGCTCATCGTTTTTTGTCAGTTGTTGATTTAGCACAGAATAGACATCTTGTTGAGACCATAGGTACAACTGTAAATCCAAAACTTCCTCTTTCAAGCTCGCCTTCCAAATGTCATCAGTTTGAATGCCAGACATAAAGAGAACATTTCTCCTAGTTTCACCAGAAAATCTAATTGAGGCAAGCCCTGAGTTTTGTATCTGATATTTTGATGAACTTATAAAAACAAATACTTTTTCAGTAAAATTTCATAGGAATGATTCCAAAGTGAGCTATGGTCCGCAAAAGAATGCACAGATTTTCCGCATCGTCGAATATGACTAGTTAATCAGATCAAGGCAAATGTTTGTCTTAATAGTATGAATAGTCCAGTCTCATTAAAATCCAGAGAAGTTTCTACGAGTGGCTTGTTAAATTCACAACTGAATTCCATGAAATCTTCCCAGATAACGTAAATTGAAGATAGTTCATGGAACTGAAAACAAACGGAAGAGAAAACGAAATCGCATACTGATAACGCAGTTTGTTGCTAGATAAATTAAGATTTTCTATTGATTCTTACATGTTAGAAAAGCGTCCTCGTCCCGTTTCATTCCGTCAGTCAACAAATAAGATGAGGAGATATGTTCAAACGTCAACATGAATTGAATCAAACGGAAAGTCGGTGCTATTCGTTTCCGCCTTTTCGTGGGGAGTAGAACAGTTTTTCGCCGTATATTTTGCTCAGTGTTAGGACCGTGATGTTGGCCAAGAACTGAACGCAGCTAATGGATCAATTAATTTGTTTAAATGCATCACATATGTAATAGGTTAATTAGCAACCTGTAAGGTAGTGAAGAAAGGTTTTTGAAGAAAACACAAGACACATACCCACTGAAGACATCGTTATTTTGTTTCCTTGTTCGCGTCCGTTTGGTACCGCTGGAATACATAGAACAGAAACGTGCGCAAAACAAGGAGACACAAATAATAGGTATATTCAGTAAAAAGGCGATCACTTACATATCTTCGGCATCTTCAAGACCTGATTTCCAACGCCGAGGTTTATAACAGCATGGTATGATAGCAGCGAGCAGACACCGCACAAACTATGGAACCACATTGTTCATAGGTCACGTGACCTACTCTTATTGGGCACGGACAGGAGCGGGCAACAAATAACCACCAACAATAATAAAGGTTGAAAACTGAAAGAAGGGATGGACAAACAATGGACTGAAATGAATTTCAGTCGAAGGATCTTCGTTTAAGTACATTCACAGGAACACATTTTTTGGTTGATACTTCATTACGGTTTTTATTACAGTTAGGTGATAAGTTACTTGTCTCAAATAGAACTTGAGAGACAATGCATTGATTTCTTTCAGAGATCAGGCGCCAGTATCAATACCGCGTTATGTTGAAAAATAGGCCCCATCAACCTTACTTGACAGCGATTCTATGATCGTTATTGTGAAAATATTACGCGCCGAAGACTAAAAGGTTGGTACAAAATTTTCGTATCAAACTATTACTTTTCAAAAAATGTTGTCACCCCTTTTTGCAAAATAAATGTTTAGACAGCACACGAACTGTATGCGCAGTAAGGATGCGCAGAGATAATTAGCGCAAATGTTTTGAAAGGTAAGGTGGATAAGACAAAAGAAATTAAATTGTTTTTCCATGCCCTACGCACCCGCTACGGTATTTTCTGGTTATCACACATTTTGTTGATGGTTCAATTCAGATAATTACGACGGAACTGACTTCTAAGGATGTGTTAGGAGTACAACTTTAGCAATTTTAACACTAGCACGCGTTCCACATTTGACTGTCAAAGATAAATTAAATCTTGTTTGCATATCAAACTTTGTCTTATTTACTTTATTCCTGCCAGGAATTAAAAAAAATCTTTGCATAGTTTTGTAAAAGGTTTCTCAAGAAAGAGCTCTTCATAAAACGAATAATAGATTAAACAAAACAGTTCATTATTCAGTTTTCTCGCTTTTTCAACGCTTTGTTCTATTTTCAGTTGTGCCTTAATAAGATAGCTGGGAATCCGAGGCGTTGAAGAAAACTGATAAAACGACAATCTTCTATTTCTTGTATTAAAAAATTAATGAGCTCAAAATCCTGGCAAAATGTGGAACATTCGTGGCTCCCAACATCGATCCCAGAGCTGTTCCTTTTGTTCTTAAAATCTTGCTCATTTTGTTACTACAGCACACTGTTGTTAAGGCGATCATAAATATCAGTTCCCAGATCAGAAAGCATTTCTCTTTGAAAAGAAGTTTTATTGCATTTAACATTACATTACAAAAGTGTTAAGCTACCCAACAAACTAGACCAGAAGTAAGCGTGTTATTGTTCACTGATAAACAGAGAGAACTCAAACTAAGCTAAGGCGTCTTCTTGAGCCGTAGATGACGCATGTATCTTTATAATCATGCAGCTACTGTGGGGGAGGGACTTCCTCAATCAGGATGCGGCTGGTGGAAATGTACCCTGTGTAGGCGTCAGAACCGCTCTTGAATCCGTGGCCACAGTCTCCAACCATCAACCCAACACGCACGGTTCCTTTACCAATCCCCTCACAATATCCCCCGATCTGACTATGCTTGTGAATGTTGGTATCTGTATTGCCATGGTTTGCAGCGATAACATCCACCGCTTCAATGGTTACGGGTTTGGAGCACTCTGCGCCATTGAAGGTGAAATACCAGCGTTTGCAGCAACGCAGGCAGCCAACTACCCTGAAATCTCCATCAAATTCAACTTTCAAAGCTGTATTGTTCGCCTTTTTGACAAAGACACAATCCTACAAAAAAAATAGTGTGATATTTACGGAAGCAAAGATCGTACGGAGTATCACGAGGCAGGAGGAAAGTAGGAAGAAGATACTGAAATATCAAGGTTGCAAAAATAAGACAGGATTAAATTAATTACCATACGATTGTGACCTGTCCATAACACAAGGAAACAAAGAAACAAAGTACAGTTACGTGATTTTAGCCTTAAAAATGTGTTCAGTACAAACTTTTATCAACCCACTATCTCTACCATCATTCAAAGCCGTCCATGCGCACTGTTTCCAATTCCTTTGAGGAACCACAGCTGATGGTCCCTGTTCTCCTTTGTCACCCTGTGGACCTTTCGCTCCTTTTTTCCCAGGTGGTCCTACAGGGCCTTGTGCTCCCTTGGCCCCATCTCGCCCGTTGAGTCCTGGAACACCAGGGACCCCTGGCACGCCACTGACTGGGCAAGTGTGGCTCACAGGGCGCTGTGTCTTGATGAGAAATTGAAATAAAATCTGTTGAAATTGTCATTTTTGTCGACTCCACAAATTATTTGTCATGACTGTGTCTTGCAACAACTAATTTTAGCGAATGGCAAACTGTAAATTAGCTTTTTTTACCGTCATTTGATGGCTGGCTGGTCATAATTTATAATCAGCCGCGATATTTCAAAGCGCTTATAAGGAAAGTGTCTGTTTCATAATACTGGACATAATTGTTCTACTTTCTTGTTTGATCATTCACATTTTTAGGTTCTTCAGTACAATTTACCTACCACGCATGAGCAATAGATCAAGATCTTGCTATTAGCTTGTCCAAATGAAATATGTTGTGGTCATGGCAACATCGATTTTTCTACAAAGTCAATTCTGACAAACGTCAGTCCAAAATCAACATCTGGAGAACTGAAGTCGATTCGACAAAGGGGACGACGCTTCAAACCCTTCATAGAAATTAGGTATGCCCTCAAAAAAAAACTACATCGAAACATTTTAACACTTACTGATTGGTCGACCAATTGCGGTATCAAGGTAGATACGACAATGCAAATGATTGTAAAACTCATTCTTGACTCGACTTCAACTCCTCGTAATTCTGGAATGTCTTGGCTGTCTGCACAAGGAAAATTAAAAAAGAATGCAAACGATCTTTCCCGCAAGGCGGACTATATCTGAAACATCTAGATAGTATGCCGGGTAACCCGGCCTTTGGGTCTGAAAAAAGAAACGTAACTGTCAGAGACACTAGGGAAGTTTACCTAAGATCAGCTGTAAGCTGAAGGGCTCATCACTGTTGAGGCAGCGATTTCACGGTAAAATTTTCGTTTACCTCTTAGTTCTTTGATTAGGGTCCGTCTGTTGCAGGTAGAATTCCAACACAGCTCGAAAAGATTTCAGGCTGGAAAAATTCAGCTGTCGAGGTGGCAAGCTCCAGTACTTAGTGAGGTAGTTTAAGTACTGGGTTGTCTTGTTTCCCTTTAAAACTATTTCCCTAAACTCCCACTGATTGGTTCACACCACAAAACAAAACTGTTTCTTTGCATATCTTTGTTGAGTGGAACATCAGTTCACGAACAAATTTTAGGAAAACCTTATTCTCTTCAAAGGATTTTACTTCCAGCGTCTTAAGACTCATATAGTGGCAGTTAGCAAAGATAATTTCCAATTTTCTCTTTCACTGTTTTGAATAGGCTACAGCAATGGCTCAAAAGTTAATAATCATATATGGTTCTGATGATGTAGTTGTCATCACCATGTACATCGCAATTCTTTTCCGTGGATTGTTATACACTGAGAAAGCCCACTTCCCAGTAAAGTTAGGTTTATCGAATATTAAGTAGAGCACGTCAATATCTTGTCCTTAAATACGCTCCGTTACAACCTGGAGTCAAATGGGATCATCTGATACTGAAGTATGGACAAACTGAAAAGCCCGACCGAACACCAGGAGCCGGCTATAATCGGGAACTAGTCCCTTAGTTTTCTTAGAGGTGGTAAAGGAAGCAAAAAAACTCAAGCCCGCGAGATAATTTTTTCCCCGTGATGAGACGCCACGCGCTTGTTTTTCTCACTTAATTTTAATTACTTTCCTTAAGAAAAATATAACACCACTTGTATTTCCATTTCCATTTTCCATTTTTCCATTTTCCATTTATTTGCCATTAACCACATATAAATACAAAATTTAAAAATACGAAACACAAGAAATTTATAATAACTTAAACTTAAGACAATAGACTACAAATGTTTAAGGTGGTAATGACAAGAAAGCCTATATAGAAGCCGGGGGCTTATGAACTATAGGCTTCCTGACAATATAGGATACATCATACGAATTGCGGGGACAGCATGAAATATGAAATGTATTATTTTAAAAAGAAAAGAAAAAAAAAAAAAAAAAAAAGAAAAAGAAGAAGTAAGTAGCTCAACAATGAGTATATTTGCCTAAGAAAGAAGGAATTTTTTAAGTCTTTTCCCAAACAAACGGATGCTTTCACTGTTTTGAATGTCATGACTTAACGAGTTGAAAAACTTAGGTCCTTGAAACCGAATTGAAAAGTTTCGAATATTAGTTCGGCAGGGAGGTATGTAAAAAAGGTTGCAATTTCTGGTATAATGCGAATGTAACTGGCTTGCGAGAGTAAACATATCACGAAAATAATTAGGAAGTAAACCTCTTTTGAATAGAAACATGAATTTACCTATCTGGTATAAATAAATGTCAGAGAATTTCAAAATCTCCTTTTCTTTGAAAAGAACATCAGTGTGGGAATCGAAAGGAACTTTAGATATTATTCTTATTATCTTCTTTTGCAGAAGAATAACGCGATTTAAGTTACTCTGATATGTTGATCCCCAAACTGAAACACAATATATTAAGTAAGGGTAAACTAGACTATAGTACAAACAGTGTAAGGAAGTTTTGGGAAGGCAAAAACTTGACTTATGAATAATGCCTATAGATTTTGATATTTTTCTAGAGACACTAAGAATGTGAGGCTTCCATGACAAATGCTCATCAAGGATAACACCTAAAAATACTGTTTCTTTCACACAATCAATCTTATTGTTGTCAATTTGAATAGATAGATCAAGTGTTTGCCTCCTTTGGCGTGGTCTAAAAACCATAAAATTCGATTTTTTAAAGTTAATTGACAGCTTATTAGCTCGACACCACTGTGTTAATTTACACATTTCAGAATTTATGGTTTCGGAAAGTAAATTAAAATCTTTGTGAGAAAAAAATATGTTAGTGTCATCAGCAAAAAGAATAAAGTCCATCACCTTTGACACATTACACAGATCATTTATATAGAGCAGAAAGAGGAGGGGGCCTAGTATAGAGCCCTGAGGCACCCCACACTTTATTTGGCAAGAATCCGAACAAATACCATTAAATTCCACATATTGTTGTCTATCGCTTAGATAGCTTTCAAACCATCAAAGTGCAGTGCCTCGAACACCATAATGCTCTAGTTGTGAAATAAAAATTTGATGATCAACGGTGTCAAAGGCTTTAGACAAGTCTATAAAAATACCAACTGTATATTCCTTATTTTCAATAGCGGAAGAGATTTTGTCATACAAACAAGCTAGAGCATAAGCAGTGGAGTGATGTTTGCGAAAACCATACTGATTATCAGAGAGAATTTTATAGACATTAAGAAACCTTAAAAGACGATTGTACATGACTCTCTCTAGAATTTTAGAGAATGCAGGTAAAACAGACACGGGTCTGTAATTTGTAAATATATCCTGTTCACCAGATTTAAATAAAGGAATAACTCGAGCAATTTTTAATTGATTTGGCACAATACCAGAGGTGATGGATAAGTTAATCAAGCTAGTAACAGGGGAGATTATTATATCAATAGTATCTTTAATTAAGTTCATAGAAATATTGTCATGACCTACAGCATTACCTGAACGACAAGTACGACATATTTCAATAATTTCTTCCTCATTTGCAACTTCAAGAAATATTGAATTGACTAGTCTGGGGGTAAAAAAGAACTATGCGACTTTTCTGATGCAGGAATTTTGCTAGCTAAATTAGGGCCAATGTTAGTAAAATATTTACAAAAAAGATTAGCTATTTCCTTTGGATCGGAAATTTCACGAGAATCTGCCCTAAATACGGATGGTAGACCACGCTTACCTTTATTTCTATTAAGAATTTCATTGAGAACTTTCCAAATGGCCTTAACATTTGATTTTAGTTTCTCAATTTGTTTTTCATAATATAAACGCTTAGCAACTCGAAGAGAATGGGTGAGTTTGTTTTTGTAAGACTTGTATACATTTTCATTAGAAGAGTTAGGGTTATTAAGAAAACACTTATACAACATATTTTTCTTCTTAACGGAATTAGCAAGACCTTTAGTAAACCAAGGCTTACGAGAATTGAACCGCTTCACTTTCTTCTTTTTGAGTGGAAAACACCGATCATAAACTGAAACAAACTTTTCAATAAAGATTTTATAAGCGCAAGATGGATCATCTAAACCAGGTATTTCAGCCCAGTTTATCCTACCTAAGTCATCTTTAAATGCACTTAGATTATGCGCATTTTTTTCACGAAAGATTACGTATTTGTCCTTGTCACTGGTGCTATTATTATTCAAAACAAGTGAAAAAATCGGTAAATGGTCAGATATGTCATTGAGAAAAAGACCACTTATTGAAGGACAAAGTGGATCGTTCGTGAAAATGTAATCTATCAGTGAAGCTTTGTTCGCCGTAATTCTAGTGGGACGTGTAATGAGTGGGAAAAGCATCCTAGAGTACAGCAAATCCAAGAAGTCACTTGTCGCTTTATGGCAATGGTGATTAATTAGATTTAAATTTAAATTTAACAAGGCTTAGGTTATTGTTTTTAATAGCAAATGAATAAGTGCGTTCGTTTCTAAAGGAACTGAGAACCTGTGTGGGTGGGATGCAAAAGATAATTATTTGTAATCATGAACTAATTAAATTGTTGAGGTAAATTGACTACGGTAGATAGGTTTCGATCATTAGCGCTTCGTAAGAACAATAAGCCGGCTCTATTACTCTTTCTATTTTGGAAAGAAAGCTCTGAAGAAACAAGCCAGAGCCGGCTAGTTTTAAAAACAACTTTTATACTGGTGCAAACTCTGAGTCATTCAGTCAGTCTTTGATCTCACTTGGGGTGGGGCAGGGAAGGGGGGCGGGGGCTGTCGGGTGATACGCCTCGAAGGGGACCTAGTGTGCTTTTGCGTTAGTGTTCACCTGCGATCGCCAAATTAGTAAATACTATATAATAATACAAAGCTTTGTTTGTATAACCGTCCCTGAGTGTTCGACGCTTTTCATGCACTTTATTGTGTTTTATTTGACATAGAGCTAGTTTCTATGCATAAACTTACTTTGTTTTATTAGCATTTTTGCTAAATAAGTATTTGCATAACAAGCATGAGAAAGACAGCTTTCCCGCAACAAAGCGTTTGAGCTTTAATAGCTTTTAAAAAATATATTAAAATAATAAAGAACATTGTGCTGAGAGTGGCTCTATCAAGCATCAATTATTTGCTACTGAAAATTAACATGCTATTTTGATATCTCTTCCAAGTTTAAGACAACTTGTTATTTGAAAGGGGTTACAAAAAGAATAAAGTTTTCAGTTCATAGCAACAAGATCGCAGTTTCAAAATGACAACATTTGCCGCACCTTTGTCGACCTAGATGAATAAAATGCGAAAGGATATTAACAATAGACGACAATGTCAGTGATATATGAAATAAATAATATATGAACTGTGGAAATGAAATCAAATGAAGAATGATCCTTGCCGTTGTGAACGCAATTTATGCAATTGCGAAAAGAAGCTAGAAAAAAATTCAGGACTTCAACGGGATTCGAACCCGTGACCTCGCGATACCGGTGCGATGCCCTAAACCAACTGAGCTATGAGGCCACTGACGTTGGGAGCAGGTCAATTGTGGGTTCATTTATTCCCCTAAAAGAAATGAGTGTGAATGATATATGAAATAAATCATATAAACTGCGGAAATGAAATCAAATGAAGAATGATCCACGCAGCTGTGAACGCAATTGATGCAATTGCGAAAAGAAGCCTGAAAATTCCTTATTAGTGATTTACTATTAATTAGCTAGGCAAAGCCCAAGGAATCATCTACAGTGTTTCCGTTCAATGGTGTACCAAATGCAGAAGGGACTGGGATTCTTTGGCTCACTAAGCAAACTAGGGTTGTTTACCATTTACCAAAAAAATCCGGAAATTTCGGTTGAAATGTAAATGGAAAGCCTATTTTGGTCTTCCCAAACGGAAAATTTCTGGGGAAAACGGAATTTCTTGAAAGGTAGTCCAAAATTCCCAAACGGAATTTCCAAATGGAAATGTGCGTTCCATTTGCTCATTTGTACCAGTTCCAGGGCTTTCGGCTTGGATCGCTCTGTAAACCTGACCGTTGGAAATGTTTGTGTAAATGGAACACGCGCGTTCCGTGGAAATTTTCATTTGGGTATGTGATACGTACCATTTACTGCAACCGTCGACCAACCGGTTTTCCCGTGTAAATGGTAAACAACCTAGGTCTAAAGAAGAAGCTAAGCGACAAGCAGGACAACTCAGAGGAATGGGACACATAGGTTCTGAACGGCCCAAAGGAGAACAGGGCGCCCAGGAGCCCTGGAAACGCAGAAAAACTAAACACGGTGGCGCATGGCATGTGGGCGAACATCGCTAATGGCAAGAAGTAGGGATTGATAGAGGTAAGAAAAATTGCATATGCATATGTAACGAAAACTTCTCACCTAGGGAATGGAATTCCCAATATACTATTATAATAATCGGTTTCGGAAGTTCGAATAATACACGTATGCGAAGTAGCAAGTTAGTTTTTAATTTCAGCATGTAACAACCATCTCAGTGGTAAATGCAGAAAATCTATGTTAACTTAAAAAAATGCTTTCATAGTGCGAAAATCGCTCATTTCGTAGCATTCTTATGAGTGAGACTCGACTGAAGCAGTCTACTTTAAGTCATTCCACTGGACACGTTAAAATGCAAGTGTTTAACGAAATGGGTTGTTACTGCTTATGGCTTATACCGGATGGACATGACTGATTTGCTTGATTCCGGAAAGACCATCGATCTCGCTTGCCGGCGACCGAGTTAAACAAGACCACCTTCTCAAGGGTTACAAAATGAGCAGCTTAGTTTGTTATCAGCTGGAATGTAACAGTCTGGAGAAAACACTAAACTGACTGTTTGACCAACTGTGGTATCACTGAAAATCGGCGCTAGAATCCACAGGACCAGATCAACAAATCTGGACTTGCCACTAAACATGGCCAAAGAGCAATGGACTATTTCGTCCGGAATGGATTACCACGTTGAATGGAACCTACACACAATGACCAACGATCCCCGCTTATTATAATTAACTGACATAAAATCTTTCTCCTAGTACTGTACTTTGGTACTGATATATTTTGCTACGACCTTTAACTTAATTCATGCTATAAATTGTCAAGCTAAGAAGAACTTTAGTAGCAATGAGGGTAAATGATAAATCAGTATTAAAATGACTGAAAAGTGAACTTTTTATTTATATCGAGGCATGTTCTTCTTCCTTGAAAAGTTCACTTATAAGCACGAGCTTTGTTGACGACACAATTATGAGCTGATTCATCGGAAGTGAGAAAAACAGACAATTTTGGTGGAATAAATTTGGCCACCTGCTCGATCAGATGACGAGGAGAAGAAGGGAGAATACCTTTGCAAAACTTCATTTTATAGCCACGCTTATTGTCATCTCAAATCTCATTGGCTAAACTTAAGCCCTTATCCGTACCTGGTACCGCCTACCACTACCGGATTATCACGTGCGCACCATGCCTCGACATAAATTGCATCATGTCGGGCCATGATGTTTGTTGCCAACGAGCCATCCGAGCGAAGACGCTCGGATGGCGAGGCGGCAGCAGAATAGAGCCGCGCAAGAAATGGCAATAGGTAGAAAAATTCTCGATCGAGCTTCAAAAAATTGTAACCTGATGTAATGTAGATTCCCTTGAGACTTTGGTTTGAGCCAATTGCAACGACGGAACCATTGGAACCAATGAAAAGACGTGTTACATTTTGGTGTTAACCAATCAAAAGGCGGTACTGGCGTATCTTTGCCTACTGAGATTCTGTGGGTTTTGGAGGCGTTTGTTCGGCGTTTGTTTGGAGACTTTTCGAGTTCTTGAGGAAAGAACACAGTTGTTCTGTATGGACAAAAAGACACTACAACAGTTTCCGTTCCAACAACGCAACGAATTCACGCTAAAGGACAGCGCGGTCAAATACTGTCAAAAATCATTTTATGTTTTGAGGACGCGGTGTACTTCTCGAGGAAATATCGCATACTGCATTAAGAAAAACAAGGTCAAAAGACATTCAGTTTCATTCGAGGTTACAGCGTTGTGCTTTTTTTCTGCATAAAAATTCCGATGCTACAATAACATCTATGTTCATACAATGTATGGCCGTTTGTTCAACGAATCAAAACCGCTGCGGTTCATCGCGGACACTCTCATCAAAAGCGATCAAAATTTCAAGAATTAGCGGCCTATTTCTCGACGGCAATGCGCAGTGTACAAGTAGGCGAATAGCGTAGTCGCTAGCCAGTAGTCGCTTGGCAAGCGTAAGGAATTAAAGGCTGGTGCGGTTGATCGAACAAGTTTCCAAAGCCGCTCATTATAAACAACCACGAGGACGGAAACAACAAGTGGTAGCTTATTGAAAATCGCTCCTGGCCTTTGAAATAAATAAATTGATAAACGTTCGATGGGAACACTAGAAAAACTCCGAGGAAACATCCGAAGTGAAATACGTGTATAATTTGAATAGAAACGTCGACGAGATGATCTTCACTCTTCGGCCAAACACATCGAATTAAAAATAGACTTGACAGACAACGCGCGTGAGAACAGAAAATTTGCATACTATAACGAATTACACACATTTGTGTCTCTAGTTTGGAGGAGTTACATTGTAACATTTATTCCTAAGAATGGTCGAAGAAAACCCTGTTTCAACGAATAAAGTTATGAACGAGCACCATTAAGAGTGAACATTAGGCGGTACCGGCCACATGTATTGACACCTGCGCGTATCGAATTTCACGTTAAAATTATGCGTGTCTGTGACAAAAACATGCAACACTCAGATAAACTTTAGAGGTTGGCCAAGTTTTCTTCATCGAACATTTGTTACTTATTGCGAGATATTGCAGTGGTGTGGTCAGTCCTTGGCCAATGTTCTTTCTCAAGCGTTGATTTCTGCGAATCGCGGCCCATCTGTCAGTTGTAAGAGGTTCTCATTTTTTAGAAACATATCGCCTACTGAAAGACTACTCTTGCATCGAGTAGCTGAAGGAATATGTAAACGATGTGGACGAGTATTTTGTAATTGCTCCAAGTTGCTTTTCAAGATGTGATCCCGATTTGCTCGAAAGGTCTATCGAGTCAGTCAATCTGATCTTCCGAGACGCGAACCTCGACTCGATTCTCAATAGCTGAGCCTCGATAACTCGCAGGAATCGAGGAACGAGGATCGAGTTAAGACTCGAAAGGAACCGGTACTGTAAGTGAAAGTTGTGAACTCAAAGGCATGGTACGTTGTGTCGGTCATCATTTCACAATAACTGTAAATAATCACAGTGAATGGATATATGTAGATGATTTGAGTGTTTTAGTCTCGTTGGCACTCTATCGATAGGTATACCTAGTTTTTACGTGCATATTATTTGCATGGTTGATCTTACTGTTCCACTTTTTGGAGATATCAAGGTTGCGTGACAGTAACGTTAACATTTAGCGTCTATTTTGTGTGATTAGCAAATAGAAACCTGAGAACTTAATTTGACAGTTTTCTTGCGAAATACAGTTTTTGTAACCTTTGTGCTTGAATACCGCGGTTGTACGACGCTTACCTCGAGATTAAAAACCTTGGACATTTACCTTAGTTTGTTTCGTGATATCGTGAAGTTCGGCCGCCCAGGCATTCACGACACACTGAAAAACTGCAGCAACTGAAGTTCGGAGACAGCTGGTGCTTTTTTGGTTTTAGTTAAAGTGGTTAAAAGTTCAAACTCCAAGATAGACAATGTTAGTTTCCGAATTGAAAAACACTGTGTTGGAGTGAAGAATTAAAGGTATGGAACTGATGGCAATCGAAGAAGGCAAAAGTACTTAATACAGTTTTCATATTGCGTCATTGCGATAATATTCGATTCAATCACACTGCTAAAACTGCGATAAACGTTTAAATTTTATAGTCTCTGATCTCTTTTCTGGCCGCAACAGCACGAAACAAGAATCACTTCAGGATCGCAGTGGCAAAAATGAACGCACATTGTTCTTCGGCCAAAAAAAATGCTATCATCACGTCTGGATGGACGTGCTTTGTCTTTTTATCGTACCCTTAATTTCTTTTAGCCCTGCTTTTTTGTTATAACCTGTACTGCAATTTTATTTGGAATGAACAAATGATGTAAACGTGAAGATAAAAACACTTATTAATTACTCCTGGAAACTATGACAGCTGAGTTAATCTTTTGTCTCACGATTGAGTCACAAAGATGTGGATCGCGACGTTTCGACCGCTATAGTGCTGGTCTTCATCAGGCGATGGTGTCGACTGGTTGTGTGTGAGAATAAGAAGCACCGTGGCTGGTGATTGGTGCGTTTCGATCCTCGCTTAGGCTGTTGTTGATTGGAGGATTTCGATCCTTGTCATTCAGACTAGAAATTGTTCCCTCAGGGGTATGTGTGGGTGTTTGAAAGCAGTAATTTTAGATCATTGTTCAGGTCACAAACTAAAAAAGAATAAAAGCTAAGCCAAGGCAAGCTTACCTTAAATTTAGTAGAATCCCTTGTTCTGTTCCCCCGTAGAATTTTGCTTTTCTTTTCTTTTTTTAAGTGAACATAGCTGACTACACACAGCTCACGCAGACCTTTCAGCTCTATTCTCGTTGTGTTTCCCGGTGGAGTCTCGCTTTCGTAACCTTTATAAATGAAAACAAGGCTGGCCACGCACAAACCTTTCATTTCTATCAGTTTCTTCCACCGCGTTACGACACCCTTTTAGCAAAGCGGATTCTGTTCTATTTGTTAGACTTTGAGTCGCTGACGTCTTAAGTTATTGAGACACACAAACCCGACACGATGAAGACTAGCAAACATCTTAAGCCACGAGTAACAAAAATCGCTGCACTGAATCAGTAACATATTGTATCCAAGTGGCAAATTTCATATCAATCCGACTTCGCTTTTCAAACTTTATAAATGACTAGGGAAGGAGCCACTTCAACCACGGAAGGCTTGAAATGAGACAACGCAAAAACGTGACATTTGCCGTGGCCACTTTCCTTCCCGGATCCAAGTGCATTTCTCGCCTCTCGCTCACCGATTTGTGCGCACAAACTCAACAACCAGTGACGTAGTCATCAAAGCTGTTTTAATACGTCATCATCGAGTTTCAAGAATACATCCCCGTGTTTATTTATTACGCTACTAATCATCTAATTTACACCAAACTCAAAATAAACTTAAGATCGATATTCTGCACCAAAATCTCTCTTTTAATGATGAGCAGTAAATCAAAGTACGCTTTGACAAGGACTGACTTTCCCCGCTTGTGAACTGCCTTAGGTTCTTACTGGGGTGGGGGGACTTCCTCAATCATGATGCGGGTCACAGAGTTCCATCCGGTGTGGGCATCAGCAGCTTTCTTACCCACGCAGTTCCCCACATTGATTCCCGCTCGCACTATTCCCTTGGGGATTCCCTCGCAGTATCCTCCAATCTGAGTGGTTCTGTGTACGTTGTAATCTGTTTTGCCGCTGTTTCTATGAATGAACGCAATTCCATCAATGGCGAGAGGATGGCGGCATTCCTTCCCGTTGAAGGTGAAAAACCAGCGCTTACAGCAATCCAGACAGCAGCAAATCCTGTAGTCACCATTGAACTCCACTTTCAAAGCTGTGTTATCCGCAAGCTTCCTAAACACGCAGTCCTGAAAAATAATCAGCTTTGTCAATAAATTGGGAAAAGTGATTTTCTGTTTGTTTTCCGTAGTTTTCTTTTTCTTTCTTGTAATTAGTGATTGTTTTGGATTTTAGTCAACAACTAGATTCTATACTGATCTTTCTAAATACGGAAATGCAATCAAAAAACTAGCTTGGGCGTTTAACTATAATGCCAAGAAAATTTTGGAACAAATTGCTGTCAGTTCACATTTGATTAATTAAAGGAATGATTAATTGCTGCAAAACCAACTCGAGCTACTACAGGGGAGGTCATTTACCTTTATCAGTCCATTGTCCCTGCTATCATGAATGTTATTCCACGCGCATTGTTTCCAGTTTTTCTGCATGGCATGTTGTCCCTTTTCACCCTTGGTACCCTGTGCACCCTGTTCACCTTTGCCACCCTGTGTACCCCGTTTTCCCTGGGCTCCTTTTGTACCCTGTTTTCCTTTGACTCCCTGGTCTCCCTGTACACCTTTGCGCCCCTCAGCTCCCATAGGTCCCTTATCACCGGGTGGTCCTGGTGTTCCTTGGTCTCCCTTGGCTCCATCTCGTCCATTAAGCCCAGGGACGCCAGGTACTCCTGGTACGCCACTGACCAAAGTACTGAGGGTTGGTGAGCACTGAGTCTTTGCCTTAAAAACATAACATATCGATAACTGTGATTTCAGTTTTCAGTAATAGTTGGCTGACTATGCTAAGCAATAAAAATTAACGTGATGCTACAGCCTTTCATTTCCTTCCAACGGTTATCCTTTACTAACATTTAAGTCATGAGTTCATGTGCGAAAGTTTACTTTTTAACGAAACAGCATCAGAAATTAGGGCAGTGTAGAGTATCACTTGTCATAAATTGACTCAGTGGAATCCAAAGTTCCCTGACTCGTGCTTTAAGTGAAAACACGTAACCGTTAACCGATCTCAAATAAGGTTCCCCTCTCGGGTATGGCCAGGAAAATTGCAACTTGTTTTCTGTTTTTGAAGGTTTGGCTTCCAGTTTCAGAGAGTCTCAAATCACTTTAAGCATAAAGCTTTCGCATGCATTTTCCCCAAGCGTAACAAGCGTAACCTAACAAGTTCTATAGATTTTGCAACACATTCTACGGCACTCTTGTACCGCATTTCTACCTCTAACTCGAGCGTAAATAACGTACGCACGCATTTACAGTGAATTGCTCTCCACATTATAACCATGCACCAAATGATCAAGGTAAAGAGAAAACAAGAACGCGATCACGCCAATTGAAGAGACCGAAATAAAATAAATCAAATAAAGAAAATGGAGGTTTTTCTGACGCGATTATCGATACTCGAGGGCGCATGCAGGCTTCTCCTGTCGTCGAAGGACGAAAACCGAGGAATCGACAGAAGAACGGTGCAAACAAGACAGTAAGAAATATAATCACATGAAGTGATTCAGTTGGAGGGAAAGTGCTGTAAACCGGTGAATCGGAAACACTTACCGACTGATTGGCAGAAAACACCAAGAGTGGAAGAATGCACCCGGCCAACAAAATGATCATCAATTTCATTGTTCCTCAACACTGGAAGAAGACCTTTGAGGTGTGAAAGTAATATCTGTGAAACAAGACAATGCAAAATAGCGGTAACTGTTTGTGAATACATCAAGGAACATAAAAATTCTGATGTCCGATCCAATGATGCATGAATTTCAAGAAACCACTCCACCAAATGATGAAACAAGGAACCCCAAAAAACTAACATATTGCGGTCTCGTCGCAGATAGTTTCCTCTCAGGTTTTCTGGGTGAATTTACGGTGATGAAATCTTCGATTCCAGTTGCTAGTAGAAATCAAATGACTTAATCAAAATTAGTTTTGACTCTGAAGTGATGAATTCACCGGAGGTCTCTTTCTGTTGCGCGTTAAAACGAGTTGATCTAGCCTCCCTCGTATTGGTTCATAACACCAAACATTACCTCATGCAGATTTGAGCTGACGAGACGATGAATATTTAAAATTTGTTTTTTTTATTCTAATTGATGATTGACAAACGTTAATCTTGCTTAATGTGTAACACAGTCTTTACCCCAATTCAAAACAACAAATTTTCTCTATTAAAATTATATAAAGGACCTTGAGCTTATCTTTTTTGTCAGTTGTTGATTTAGCACAGATTAGACATCTTGTTGAGACCATAGGTACAACTGTAAATCCAAAACTTCCTCTTTCAAGCTCGCCTTCCAAATGTCATTAGTTTGATGGGTCTTTGATTGCCAGACATAAAGAGAACATTTCTCCCAGTTTCACCAGAAAATCTAATTGAGGCAAGCCCTGAGTTTTGTATCTGATATTTTGATCAACGGATAAAAACAAATATTCTTTCAATCAAATTTCATAGGAATGATTCCAAAGTGAGCTATGGTCCGGTGGAGAAGAAATGCACAACTTTTTCCGCATCGTCGAATATCACTAGTTAATGTTTGTCTCAATAGTATGAATAGTCCAGTCTCATTAAAATGCAGAGAAGTTTCTACGAGTGGCTTGTTTAATTCACAACTGAATTCCATGAAATCTTCCCAGATAACGTAAATTGAAAATAGTTCATAGAACAGAAAACAAACAGAAGAGGAAACGAAATCGCATACTGATAACGCAGTTTGTTGCTAGATAAATTAAGATTTTCTATTGATTCTACTGATTCTTACATGTTAGAAAAGCGTCCTCATCCCGTTTCATTCCGTCAGTCAACAAATAAGATGAGGAGATATGTTCAAACGTCAACATGAATTGAATCAAACGGAAAGTCGGTGCTATTCGTTTCTGCCTTTTCGTGGGGAGTAGAACGGTTTTTCGCCGTATATTTTGCTCAGCGTTAGGATCGTGATGTTGGCCAAGAACTGAAAGCAGCTTATGGATCAATTAATTTGTTTAAATGCGTCACATATGTAATAGGTTAATTAGCAACCTGTAAGGCAGTGAAGAAAGGTTTTTGAAGAAAACACAAGACACATATACCCACTGAAGACATCGTTATTTTGCTACCTTGTTCACGTCCGTTTGGTACCGCTGGAATACATAGAACAGAAACGCGCGCAAAACAAGGAGACACAAATAATAGGTATATTCGGTAAAAAAGGCGATCACTTACATACCTTCGGCATCTTCAAGACCTGATTTCCAACGCCGAGGTTTATAACAGCATGGTATGATAGCAGCGAGCAGACACCGCACAAACTGTGGAACCACATTGTTCATAGGTCACGTGACCTACTGTTATTGGGCACGGACAGGAGCGGGCAACAAATAACCACCAACAATAATAAAGGTTGAAAACTGAAAGAAGAGATGGACAAACAATGGACTGAAATGAATTTCAGTCGAAGGATTTTCGTTTAAGTACATTCACACGAACACATTTTTTGGTTGATACTTTATTACGGTTTTTGCTACAGTTAGGTGATAAGTTACTTGTCTCAAATAAAAATTGAGGGGCAATGCATTGATTTCTTTTAGATATCAGGCGCCAGTATATCAATACCGCGTTATGTTGAAAAATAGGCCCCATCAACCTTACTTGACAGCAATTCTATGATCGTTATTGTGAAAATATTAAGCGCCGAAGACTAAGAGGTTGGAACAAAATTTTCGTATCAAACTATTACTTTTAAACAAATTGTTGTCACCCCTTTTTGCAAAATAAATGTTTAGACAGCACACGAACTGTATGCGCAGTAAGGATGCGCAGAGATAATTAGCGCAAATGTTTTGAAAGGTAAGGCGCATAAGACAAAAGAAAATTGTTTTTCCATGCCCTACGCACCCGCTACGGTATTTTCTGGTTATCACACATTTTGTTGATGGTTCAATTCAGATAATTACGACGGAACTGACTTCTAAGGATGTGTTAAGAGTACAACTTTAGCAATTTTAACACTAGCACGCGTTCCACATTTGACTGTCAAAGATAAATTAAATCTTGTTTGCATATCAAACTTTGTCTTATTTACTTTATTCCTGCCAGGAATTAAAAAAAATCTTTGCATAGTTTTGTAAAAGGTTTCTCAAGAAAGAGCTCTTCAAAAATCGAATAATAGATTAAACAAAACAGTTCATTATTCAGTTTTCTCGCTTTTTCAACACTTTGTTCTATTTTCAGTTGTGCCTTAATAAGATAGCTGGGAATCCGAGGCGTTGAAGAAAACTGATAAAACGACAATCTTCTATTTCTTGTATTAAAAAATTAATGAGCTCAAAATCCTGGCAAAATGTGGAACATTCGTGGCTCCCAACATCGATCCCAGAGCTGTTCCTTTTGTTCTTAAAATCTTGCTCATTTTGTTATTACAGCACACTGTTGTTAAGGCGATCATAAATATCAGTTCCCAGATCAGAAGGCATTTCTCTTTGAAAAGAAGTTTTATTGCATTTAACATTACATTACAAACGTGTTAAGCTACCCACCAAACTAGACCAGAAGTAAGCATGTTATTGTTCACTGATAAACAGAGAGAACTCAAACTAAGCTAAGGCGTCTTCTTGAGCCGTAGATGACGCATGTATCTTTATAATCATGCAGCTACTGTGGGGGAGGGACTTCCTCAATCAGGATGCGGCTGGTGGAAATGTACCCTGTGTAGGCGTCAGAACCACTCTTGAATCCGTGGCCACAGTCTCCAACCATCAACCCAACACGCACGGTTCCTTTACCAATCCCCTCACAATATCCCCCGATCTGACTATGCTTGTGAATGTTGGTATCTGTATTGCCATGGTTTGCAGCGATAACATCCACCGCTTCAATGGTTACGGGTTTGGAGCACTCTGCGCCATTGAAGGTGAAATACCAGCGTTTGCAGCAACGCAGGCAGCCAGCTACCCTGAAATCTCCATCAAATTCTACTTTCAAAGCTGTATTGCTCGCCTTTTTGACAAAGACACAATCCTAAAAAAAAATAGTGTAATATTTACGGAAGCAAAGATTGTACTTCTAACGGAGTATCACGAAGCAGGAGGAAAGTAAGGAAGAAGATACTGAAATATCAAGGTTGCAAAAATAAGACAGGATTAAATTGATTACCATACGATTGTGACCTGTCCATAACACAGGGAAACAAAGCAATTAAGTACAGTTACGTCATTTTAGCCTTAAAAAATGTGTTCAGTACTAACTTTTATCAACCCACTATCTCTACCATCATTCAAAGCCGCCCATGCGCACTGTTTCCAATTCCTTTGAGAAACCACAGCTGATGGTCCCTGTTCTCCTTTGTCACCCTATGGACCTTTCGCTCCTTTTTTCCCAGGTGGTCCTACAGGGCCTTGTGCTCCCTTGGCCCCATCTCGTCCGTTGAGTCCTGGAACACCAGGGACCCTTGGCACGCCACTGACTAGACAAGTGTGACTCACAGGGCGCTGTGTCTTGATGAGAAATTGAAATAAAATCAGTTGAAATTGTCATTTTTGTCTATTCCACAACTTATTTTCATGACTGTGCCTTGCAAAAACTAATTTTAGCAAATGGCAAACTGTAAATTAACTTTTTTATTACCGTCATTTGATGGCTGGCTGGTCATAATTTATAATCAGCCGCGATATTTCGAAGTGCTTATAAGGAAAGTGTCTGTTTCATAATACTGGACATAATTGTTCTGCTTTCTTGTTTGATCATTCACATTTTTAGGTTCTTCAGTACAATTTACCTACCACGCATGAACAATAGATCAAGATCTTGCTATTAGCTTGTCCAAATGAAATATGTTGTGATCATGGCAACTTCGATTTTTCTACAAAGTCAATTCAGACAAACGTCAGTCCAAAATCAACATCTGGAGAACTGAAGTCGATTCGACAAAGGGGACAACGCTTCAAACCCCTTCATAGAAATTAAGTATGGCCCTCAAAAAAAAAAAACCACAGCGAAACATTTTAACACTTACTGATTGGTCGACAGAAAAGACCAATTGCGGTATCAAACTCAAACTTATTCTTGAGTCATTCTTGACGTGACTTCAACTCCACGTAATTCTGGAATGGCGGACGGTCTTGCCTGTCTGCACAAGAAAAATTAAAAACAAGAATGCAAACGATCTTTCCAAGTACTATATCTGAAAAATCTAGATAGTATGCCTGGGCACCCTGCCTTTGGGTTTGAAAAAGGAAACCGGTAACTGTAAGAGACACTAGGGAAGTTTACCTAAGATCAGCTGTAAGCTGAAGGGCTCATCACTGTTGAGGCAGCGATTTCACGCTAACTTTTCGTTTACCTCTTAGTTCTTTGATTATGGTCGGTCTGTTGCAGGTAGAATTCCAACACAGCTCGAAAAGATTTCAGGCTGGAAAAATTCAACTGTCGAGGTGGCAAGCTGCAGTACTTAGTGACGTAGTTTAAGTGCTGGGTTGTCTTGTTTCCCTTTAAAACTAGTTCCCTAATCTCCCTCTGATTGGTTCACACCACAAAACAAAACTGTTTCTTTACATATCTTTGTTGAGTGGAACATTCTCGAATAAATTATAAGAAAATTAACCTTCTTCCCAAGCGTCTTAAAACCCAATGATAGTGGCTGTAAGCAAAGATAATTTCCAGTCACCAAATCTGAACTTGCCAATAAGTTTGGACAAAGAGCAATCGCCTATTTCCTCCGGAACACAAGATGACCAATGATCCCCGCTTATCACTTCACTTCACTTAACTTAACTTAACTTTTATTGTGCTACCTCACAAGATATATTTTGCACAGAGTCAGCAGTCGCACGGTTAAAATTATTTATTATAACAAGGACATAAAATCTTACTCCTAGTACTGTAACTCGGTACATATTCACTGCATTTATATTAACTTTCGAATTAAATTAAATTTTCAAGCTACGAAGAACTATAACCTTTAGTGACAATGGGGGAAAATGATCAGTCATCCCGGGCAGTGTCAATAAAATGGCTAAAAGTGACTTTTTTTATTTGCATGAGTGCCCATTTTTACGATTGATCAAACCGTTCCGCTGACAAATTGCAGCAACTGAAGTTCGAAGACAGCAAGTGTTTTTTAAGTTTCCGTAGATACGTTTCAACTTCATACTCCAAGCTAAACAATGTTAGTTTCCCGAAAAGAAACATGTTTTTTATCCACACAAGGTTGAGTTGGAGTGAAGAATTAAAGGTACGGAAAATGGCAATCGAGGAAGACAAAAGTACGTACAATTTTCGCATTGCGTCATTGCGATAATATTCAATCACACTGCTAAAAACTGCGATAAAGGTCTTTTTTTCAGTTGGTGATCTCTTTTCTGGTCGTAACAGTATCTTCCAGTCTGAGTGGACACGCTCTTATTTTCCTTTTGCCCTTTTTCTTAGGTGAAACTACTGGGAGACGGGACCTACTATTTCTCGTCCTTATCCGAGAAGACTAAAACGTCTAACCTTTTATAGATGTCATTACAAAGGCGGCACTTTCTCCTCAATCATTTAAAGAGCCCGAGTGTTGGTCCGGCCGGGGTTTGAGCCCGCGACCACCCACACGGTAGTCCGTTACTCTACCATCTGAGCTAACCGGTCGGCTAACCATGTGTGGGTGTTTGAAAGCACCAATTCAGTTTAGATCATTCTTCAGGTCGAAAACTAAAAAAGGAATAAAAGCTATGATGACAAGAACAGTTGCCATGCAGGCAAGTGTACTTAACATCTCTTCCCTTTTTGTTTTTCCCCGTAGAGTTTTTCTTTTCTTTTCCTACACACAGCTCACGCAGACCTTTGATCTCTATTCTCGTTGTGTTTCTCAGTGGAGTCTCGCTTTCGTTCCCTTTTAAATGAAAAAGGCTGGCCACGCACAAACTTTTCATTTCTATCTTTCTTCCACAGCGTTATAACGCCCTTTCAGCAAAGCGGATTTGTGCTCTATTTGTTTTTGAGAAGTTAACGTTTTTAGTTACTGAGCCACATAAACAATCCTGACCAACCTGGCACGATGAGGACGAGCGAGGCATCTTAAGCCGCGAGTATTAAAAATCGCTGCACTGAATCAGTCACATATTGTCTGCAACAAATTTCAATCAATCTGACTTTCGCCTTTTTAACTTCATAAATGACTGAGGAAGGAACCACTTCAACCGCTGAATGCTTGAAATGAGACAAGGTAAAACCTTGCATGACATTTGCCGCGGCCATTTTCCTTTCTACAGGCACGTGTTTTCGTCGGCTTCTCGCTCACCGATCAGCGCGCACAAACTCAACTACCAGAGAGAAAGAGTTTAAAGCTGTTTTAATTCCTTATTGAGTGGTCAATCATACATCCCCGTGTTTATTTATTACACTAATAGTCATCAATTCTGTACCAAACTCAAATGAAACTTAATATCAATATTCTGCACGAAAATCTCGCTTTTAATGATTAGCAGCAAATCAAAAGTAACTGTTTAGCACGGACTGAGTTTCCCCTCTTGTGAGTTGCAGTGAGCTCTTACTGGGGTGGGGGAACTTCCTCGATCATAATGCGGGTCACGGAGTGCCATCCGGTAGCAGCATCAGCATTTTTATATCCTGCGCAGTTCCCCACATTGATTCCCACTCGCACTGTTCCCTTGGGGATTCCCTCGCAGTATCCTCCAATCTGAGTGGTTCTGTGAATGTTGGTGTCTGTTTTGCCGTGGTTTGCCTGAATGTGCGCGATACCATCAATGGCGAGAGGCTTGCGACATTCCACCCCGTTGAAGGTGAAATACCAGCGCTTACAGCAATTCAGGCAGAAAGCAATCCTGTAGTCACCATTATACTCGACTTTCAACGCTGTATTATCAGCGAGCTTCTTAAAGACGCAGTCCTGAAAGAAATTAGCTTTGTGAATCAACTGGAAAAAGTAATCTTCTGTTTGTTATTGGTGATTGTTTTGGAGTTTAGTCAATCACTAGATTCTATTCTAATTTTTCTGTCAATATGGATATATAGTTGAAAACCAATTTTCATGTTTAACTGCAACAGAAAACTTAAATTTGGCATTGCATTGCTGACAGTTTACGCGCGGGTGTTTCATTAAAGGAATGATTAATTGCTGCAAAACCAACATGAGCTACGTCAGGGGAGGTACATTTACCTTTATCAGTCCATTGTCCCTGCCTTCATTGATGTTCTTCCACGCGCATTGTTTCCAGTTTTTCTCCATGACCTGCTTTCCTTTTTCACCTTTGGTACCCTGTGCACCTTGTTCACCTTTGTTACCCTGTGTACCCCGTTTTCCCTTGGCTCCTTTTGTACCCTGTTTGCCTTTGCCTCCTTGGTCTCCCTGTACACCCTTACGCCCCTCTGGTCCCATAGGTCCCTTATCACCGGGTGGTCCTGCTGGTCCGTGGTCTCCCTTGGCTCCATCGCGTCCATTGAGCCCAGGAACCCCAGGCACTCCTGGTACGCCACTGACCAAAGTACTGAGAGTTGGCGGGCACTGGGTCTTTGCCTTAAAACACATTAAATATCGATAATAAACTTTGATTTCACTTTTAATAGTTGGCTGACTATGCTAAGCAAAAAATGTGATGCTGCAGCCTTTCATTTCCTTCCAACCATCCTTTACTAACATTTAGATCATGAATGCAATAGTTTAGGTTTTAACGAAACGGCATCAGAAACAAGGCTTGAAAGGTTTCTCTTGCCATAAATTGTCTCAGTATAATCCAAAGTTGTCTGACACATAACTGAAACGATCTCAAATAACTTTCCCGCGCCGTCTCGTGTATTGTTACGCAATTGCAACTTGTTTCAGTTTCTGTTTTTTGAAGGTTTGGCTTCCAGTTTCAGAGAGTCTCAAATCAATTCAAGCATAAAGCTTTGGCATGCATTTACCCCCCTATTTACTACACAGGTTAATAGATTGCATCAAGAAACAACCTCACGATTGACGTAACAAGCGTAGGACAATTTCGATGGGTTTTGAAACGCAATCTCATGCGCTTTCTTTCCATCTCTAACTCGAGCGTAAACAGGCGCATTTAACTGAATTACTCTCCACATCATAGCCACCAAATGATCAAGGTAAACAAATAACTAGAATGCGTTCACGCGAATTTAAGGGAACAATATAAAAATAAATCAAATAACGAAAGTGGAGGTTTTTCTGACGCGGTTATCCAAACTCGAGGGCGCAAGGAGGTATCTCATGTCGTCGAAGGATCGAAAACTGAGAAATTGACAGAAGAACTGTATAGGTATCATAACATGAAGTGATTGAAGGGAAAGTACTGTAAAGCGGTGAATAGGAAACACTTACCGACTGATTGGCAGAAAGTACCAAGAGTGGAAGAATCAGTAACGCAGCCAGCAAAATGGTCATCAAATTCATTATTCCTCCTCAAAACTGGTACAATTCTCCAAGATAGAGTATAGAAGTAATCTGTGTGGAACAAAACAATACAAAATAGCCATCTTTGTTTACGAATACATCACGGAGCATAAAGATTCTGATGTCCGATCAAATGACGCATGAATGTCACGAAACTAGGTCATCAAATGAAACAGGGATCCCGAAGAAAGTAACATATTACTTTATCGTCGTCGTATACTTTCCTCTTACGTTTTCTGGATGAATCTACAGTGATGAAATCTTCGATTCCAGTGGCTAATAGAAATCAACTGAAATGATGACTTCACCGCAAGTCTCTTTCTGTTGCGCGTTAAAACGAGTTGATCTAGCCTCCCTAGTATTGGTTCATAACACCAAACATTACCTCACGCAGATTTGAGCAGACGAGACGATGAATATTTAAAATTGGCTCTTTTTATTCAAATTAACGGCTTGATAAACGTTGATCTTGCTTAATATGTAACAAAGTCTTTACACCAATTCAAAATAACAAATTGTCTCTGTTAAACTCATATAGAGGACCTTTAGCTCATCGTTTTTGTCAGTTGTTGATTTAGCACAGATTTAACCTGCGATCAGGCTCTATTTTCGTTTCGATGGTAAACCTTTCCCGCGGGAAAGGCGAAACGAAAAATAGAGCCTGATACAAGTCTTCCACGGAACGTCTACCGCCCACTTTTTTTATTGATTGACATTTTTCAAAATCAGCCAATCAAAATTACTTCCGTTACGCGATACTCGCGAGCTCTCGCGCGTGAAGTGATGTTGAATGAAGAAGACGCCATTTTTGTTTTGGGAACGTCTTGTCCTACATCATTCATTGTTGTTGGGGAATAGTTGCGATTTTGGTCCCAAAGTAAGCGCATATAACAAATTTTATAAACGCTGGGAAAGGCGATATGTGTTTCCAAAGACTATGTGATGCTGATATATTTTTGTGGGTAGTGAAGCACCACTGATGATTCGGCTGAAGGAAGATCAGGTGAATTGCTATTGTCGATGTATTTCTCGTCTTCCCCTCGAAATACAATAGTAAACAATTTTTTTAGTAGAGTCGAGAGCGTTGTTCTATTTGAGTTGTGGAGAAACGGGATTTTGCCGTTCACTTGTTTATTAAGTTTTAGCTTTTGAAGCTCGCTTAGCTTTAATTTGAACACTGAAATGAATAAATGCGGGCCGGCCTTGATGTATTCTTTTAATGTAATTTAATCTATAAAACAAATTTTGCAGCATCACTAAAAAGCTGCATTGTGGTGGTGCACTGTTATTGAACTCATTCACTGGGATACATAACTTTATTCAGTGGATGAGAGGTATTTACATGTATACGCTGGTTGGCTAATTATCCACTGGAAAAATATCTGAAATTTTTAAGTGTAGCATGGACCTGTGATCATTGATTCAGTGAAAGGTGGAATCAACTAGCCTGAAGGGCAATTGGATAATTCCAACCCATTGTTTTCTTTGCATGCTGACCATGACTGAGCAAAAACAGTAGTAGTAAATATATGGGTGGCTGATGGATTACCCAATTTATCTACTGTGTACAGGCAAGAGACCACTAAATATGGTTATCCACAAATACCATCAAATGATAAGACATTGCAAATGAAAATACCAAAGAAGATTTCATCTACAATTAACCCACCAGTAGACTGCAGTTTGGTCTCTTTATTTTAAATCTAAATGATGCAATAAGGGAAGGGGATGCTGCAAGGCTTTTTAGATGCTTTAAGCTTGTTCTTCTGATGGAATATAATTACCAGCACTCTAAATACACCTATTTACTCTTGCATTTTTTTTGCCTAGGTATTAGCACTCCTCTCTAAGGGGGAAGCCAAGCACCTTGCCAACAGGTTTTTTAATAGTGAGGGGAAAAAGGGAAACAAGCCATTGGATTTCCAAATGCAACACCTAAATTTTTCACTGAAAATGGTTCTGAAATCACTATTGGGAAAAATCACAAAAAGATCAGCTCAGAGGGTGGCACATTCCCTTGAGAGATATTTGCTATGTTATCAGTCAGTCATAAGGTCTCTGGGAACAGGTGGTTGGTCTACCACCCAACTTTGACCCTGAGATGTATGTTAAGACAGAGCTATACCCCTACTCTTTTCATCAAGTGTGTAGGTTCTTTTATGTACCCTTCATGTTTAAATTATGTGTGAGGGTGAAAAGACCAATACTGTAGACTATAATCTCACTAACCAATGACTTGATCATCTGACCTGAGACAGACGTTGAGAACCCAGCCAGCTTGATCCAAACAATTATTTTAATTAACGTCATGGTTTGATCTGGGATTCAAACCAGCGAACTGTTCCTCAGCAGTCCAGTGGTGGGCAGTATGCTGTTATTCTGTAATGCACATGTCATCGGCTTCCCCGTAGGGTCAACCCCTGGGCCTACCAGGGAGATATGTGGGGGAATACAAGGAGATGGATGGGATTCGTTGCACAAGGGTAGGGGAAAAACTTGACATTGTTTTACGATCAAAGATTAGAGGGTGGGGGAATTCACAAGTTTGAAAAGGATGTCAAGAGGATTTTCTGCTGAGAGACACCTCACCCAGGGGACTTTGTCTTGAGTGATTCCCCGACCCCCGGGGAAATTCCTCAAGTTTGTTTGACTGATTTTACAACCACCCTGGTTACCCCAGGGGTCGACCCCACAGGGAAGCCGATGACATGTGCATAATTCATTAACTGCAAGGAGAAACAACTTGGTACAGGAAGGGTAACTAAGGACATCTAGCTTTCATCAGGTTAATCTTTCATTAACTCAACAAAGGCCTGTACTGCTTATGTTGTACAACAGTCTTTGTGGTGCATTTCAAACTACTGCACCTTGCACTGAGAATTTTTGCAATGGGAGTTCAGTCATGTTTTACATTTTTGTGGAGGATGTCAATGACCTTGTCATTCAACAACAACAACAACAATATACTCCTCTACAATACTTCATTTCAGAATACCTAGAATAGATATTAAGAAAAAGGAACCCAGAGGTTAACCCTATATTAAGGATCTCCTAGAAAAACCTTTAAGCTCTATTCAATTTATTTCCTCTATTCTCATGTAGATTTCTCTTGCTACAATTTACGTTGGAGTTTCAAATAATTCACTGGTTTTTCTGAGTTAAATGTATTACTATCAACAAGATAATTGGCACTTTTATGCTGTCCTCACGAAATTTTGTCAAGTGTAAAAATTGACAAATATTCAATTTTTAAAAGCTTAAATTTAATCTGGAGAGACTAACATCCACTGTGAAGTTCCTAAACCCTTCCATCGTACTTTTTCTATGGCCGGTCATTCTGCTATTTATGTTTTGTTTTGTTTTTGTTTTTTGTTTTTTCATATCAAGACACATGTATTTTATTACTCCCTAATAGAGGGGGGAGGAACAGGGGGGTAAAACTCCCTTCTCCCTACTTTCTGAGCCAATTTCTCCCTCCTCCCTACTTTTTGAGCCAATTTCTCCCTCCTCCCTAAACGTTTAACCTCACAGCGCCTTCAAGTATATATACCTGGACAAGTAATAGACGTTAGGGCGAAAAATGAACGAATTATACTTATTTAAGTATGAATGTTACGGTACTTACATTTTAGGTCCAATGGGCTGAGAAATTTCTTAGTTTTGCAAACGTTTGATAACTTGGTTTCATCATTGAGTATTCTTTAACAGGCTTGTTACTCACGACTCTGTTACGATAGTCTGAGTCAAGTTCCAGATCAGAGACTTGAAACATTGAGGGAATCCAACAAGACATAATTGAGGGGTTCTAAAAATCACTCTAGCCAGGTAGATCCAGGTAGATGCTTGACCTTACCGCTGACCGGTTAGCTCAGTTGGTAGAGCGCCAGACTACTGTGCGGTATTCAGTCTATTCAAGCGACCAAAATCAAACAATTCCCATTAAAAGTAATCATAAAATCTAGCTGGTGCTGTGATAATTCTATTAGCACGCGACCGTCCAGGTAAATTGCAGCGACCAATTTGTTCTGTGGCATCGTCATCACTATCACGTTCATCATCCAAAACGTCAGTATCACCGCTTACGTCTCTGTTAAGCCTGGTGGATATCAGCTCCTCATACTGTCGCTCATTCAGCCTAATACCATCAAAAATCGATGCCCTTGCTGACATTGAACATGCGGGTAATGACGTTGTAGTGTACGAATTCAGGTCCACAGTCTTGGTTCCTTGCCAGTTGAACTGCAAGCAGTCTTCTTTGTCTTGCGTAAAGACTTCCGCGGATACGCTAGACGTGCCGGCATGAATGTCTTCGTTTGCGACAACCAGCATATCCTCTTCCTTAGCCTCAGTTCTAACAAACACAGATCCCTTGTAGAAAATTACTTTCTCCCTTGTAGCTTGCAGGTTGCTGTCCTCTCTTCTGCGAAAGAAAGCCAAGAAGTTAAAATCCACATTCTGAGGTGGCTCTGATTCGTACAGTCCGATGGGCAATGTTGAAAATTTATGCTTGGTCGTATCGCTACGAACGGTTGACACAGAAATCAGTTTGATAAAAACGCGATATTACATTACTTAGCCTTCATTGAAGGAGTTAATTGACTTGGAATCAGATCAGGCCAACGTATTCACCGTATTGGCTCTATCATTAAAACGAGCCATAAGCAGAAATTTACCTCAAGCTGTGACGTTTTGTATTAAGACATATTAAAATCTATTTTAATAAACAGGAATCACTATAAAAATTAACTACCACTACTACGACTTTGAAGCCGCGCTATTTATTTGTCCGCGCCTACGATGTACTACCGGTCTGTAATAATTGTGTTTGGGATTAGATTATAATAGTTTGCCATGGGTAAATCCGCCAAGTCTTAAAACGACTTTTAATTTATACAGAAGACAAAAGAACTCGTCACGCTTTTGGAAACCATTTTAGCGCATTTCATAGATACAAAAATACAGTGTTTGTGTAGGAATCCGACCGTAAATAATTGAAAAAAAAAAAGAATTTTGCACACTTGTGATTCGCAAAGTTAAGATGACTTGGCAGAAGAGTCAAAAGAATGTATTCACCAGGTACTCACCAAAGTGTTTAGCCGCGCAAAATATATTTTATACAAACCACATCAACCCACCCAACCGGACCATAAACTTGCGGGAAAAATATGAATATGAACAAATGTATGGAAAGTTAAAAATAAACTGCACGCTTTACAGCACAACTATATTGTTCAAATTTGGAGAAGACAATCTTTTAGATGCCTTTTGCCTCGTATGTTAACTTTGCGATTCATAAATTGTTAAAAGTTCAATTCAAAAAATTTTTATTTGTCATCGGATTCCCATACAAACACTGTAATTTGTGACGGTAATGACTACCCGCAGCGCTACCGTCAATTTGTCAAGACCGTCAAGATGAATTCCAAAACCGCGACTGAAGCGTCTTCAATCAACATTTGCAGCCAAACTGCGAAAGGCAAACTATTTGAGTATTTCAGTATTGAGGTTGAAACTAGCTGAACTTAATTGGTTGAAATTAACCCTACCAAATCCAACATATAAAGCACATTGTTTTCCGCAATTGAATATTCATAAGTGCCATCGGCGGCAAGATAATGCTCAGTGAATGGCGTATATATGATTACCGTGGCGTTCGAATTCGTCTAGAATCTTTAAAACAACTGAAATAAATCGAGATTCCAAGAAGACAAAACATAACTGACATTTCTAGGCGCCAGATCAAAAACCTTCAAAGGCCTTTCACACGTACCTTGTAAACCGCAGATCCCCAAAGATGTCAAAGGACGTCTCAAAGGTTAATCTTGCGAGAACCAACAAAGAAGCTTAGGCCCGGTTCAGACGTCGAACTTTTCATGTACCGAACCTAATGTTGCTATTAAGTACATGAAAAGTTCGACGTATGAATCAATTAGGATCGGCAGTTTTGTATTTGGGTCGACTGTACCGTTCTATCCGACTGGGCTAGTCGGATAGAGCGGCAAAAGATCGACTTCGATTCATACGTCGAACTTCACATGTGCCGAACCTAATGCATAAATTATGTTAACGTATTTTTCAATATAACCGCGCTTCTGATTGGCTATTTAGTGGGTTTTGGCGCCTGTGCTGACAGAGTCGCAGAAGCGTAACGACTGTTACGGTCAGGTTACCAGCATTCACGTTGTGCCAAATATCACGATCACGATCTCCTCAGCTGTCTCCTTGCCATAACAGAGCACTAATCACACTAAAATCAAAATAAGAATTTCCAGGCTTGGTGAATTATACTTTTTCAGTTTATTTCCCTATTTTAAGCAGTAAGGATGATATTTCTTTTCGCCTCGAATTAGGTTCGGCACATGTAAAGTTCGACCGTCTGAATCAACAGTCGAACTTAATTGTTTGGGTCGACCTAAATAGGTATTAGGTTCGGTACATGAAAAGTTCGACGTCTGAACCGGGCCTTAGTAACCATGTATCACGTGTGATTCCATGCTTTCTCGGTCAAGTCCGACCAAGGGGATCGACATGATCACGGTATTTTTATACCTATATTTTCTTTTTTAAATTGAATATTCGATAAAATTATTTCCTCATCCAGGTCCCTCCAGTTCAATTCTCCCTACTCCCAACTTTTCTTTTTCTCCCTCCTCCCTACTTTTTCTCCCTAACTAGCCTTTTACCCGGCGTTGTGTAATAATTTTTGTCTCTCCGGGAAGCTAGAAACATATCCTATTCAAATTCCGAAACTATTATTCTTTTAAAAGGAAAATAAAACCACCATTTGCGTACGGTTACTGCTAAGTTTGAGAAACCGGGAACTGCCTAACGTTGCTTCCGGTAGAAAAGTATGCAATCTTTTGAAAAACTTTCCTTCTGTATAATATCACCTTATGAGTCTAGTTTTACACCAAAAGAAACAAGAAACAATATAGTTTACAAATATTAGAATGTTTTTTATTCTAACAAAATGGAAAACTAAAAATTGCTCACGCGGAGTTAAGTTTATGCAAGTAAACACATTAAATTTTGAGGAATGCGTGAAAAATTGTAAGTCGCCTTGTATTTATCGCTTGATAATAATTTTCCTACCTATGGAAAGTTTAAACCATGCAGTATTCGAATTCCGTATTCTTAAACAAAAAATTTTATTTAGGGGTAGGAGTCACGAATCGCAAAAGCCTTTGAATCCTGTTGACCGAGTAGTAGCCTAGCTTCAGCTGGCCTTGGTTTCTCGCGTAGCGAATATCCATAGAATTAGTTCACTACTCTTCCGTATGAAGGTAGATTGTGGACAAAATGTTCGATTCGTCGTTTCGTTATGGCGTTTCATCGTTTCCGCACACCGATTCTTCTAGTCGAGTCGTTGTTTTCCGAGTTCGACTCGTCGTACTGCCAGTTCGACTCATCGCATTGCCAGTTCGACTCTTCATCTTGTCAGTTCGATTCGTCGGCTGGCCTTTTCGACTCGTCGTTTTCCGAGTTCGACTCATCACTGAGCACATCGGCTCGTCGTCGTTTGTCGTTTTGCCGTTTCGTCGTTTCGTCATGTCGTTTCATCGTTTCGTTATGGCGTTTCATCGTTTCGACTCGTCCACTCAGAGAGGCTATAATTCGACTGATAATACATGAACAGTTACTTGATTCCATGCACTGATACATGACGTATTTATCCAAAATAATAATTTGTTTCCTCTCTGCCAACTGAAATGGATTCTTTGAAGAGCTACCTACGCCATAGCATCGAATTGGTCTTGAATCGAGTAAATGATCGTTTTCATGAAAGTGAAAATGGAATTGGATATCTTGTAACACACCTTGACAGAGTTTTGTATATTCTAGCACGTGCATCTTCATTGTTTAACATCCCCCACAGCTGGAGTGTTTGTTGCAAAGAGCTCGTCAAATGTTTTTTGTTCTTGGTGGTTATGACAACTCATTACAAAGGCAGTTGTTCAAGTGTACAGGATGCAGGGGTCGTCCCAGTATAGATATTCCTAAAGAACTTCTGGAACAATACCTTGAGAACAATTTTACTCCTGAACAAATTTCCCGACTTTTCTGTGTGTCTACCAAGACAATCCGACGACATGTATGTTTTAGTATAAATATTACAGATTAATATTTTTTAAATTATATTTCATAGAAAAACAGCATATTGACTACATAACAACAGCTGGATTCCCCGGCTACTTTTTGCACGTCTCCACCTAACTCAAAACTTAAGCCGCGGCTACACGAGCGATTTCTTGCTTGCGATGGTGATGCGATTTTTTTTTAAATTGTCGCGTCACCAGCGCGCAGTGAAAATCACCCGTGTAGCCACCCTCGCACAGGTGATGCGACAGCTCAAAAAATCGCAGAAAAAGAATCGCGAAAAATTAAACTCATTCAATTTCTCGCGATTTTTTTCTTGCGACGTTCAAGGGTGGCTACACTTGCGATTTTCATCGCGCGCTGGTGACGCGACAAAATTGAAAAAATCGCATCACCGGCGCGAGTGAAAAATCGCTCGTGTAGCCGCGGCTTTAGTGACAGCCCTGCATGTATTGATAATGTATTTTTAGTCAATGCCACAGGTGTATAACTTAAATGAATAAAATATTGGTGTACCAATACTCAGAGTCAAACCTATGACCTCTGGCTTTTTAGTCCATAGAAACATTCTGCATATGTTCAATGAAATATTGTTATGTTACATGTATGTTTCACAGTGTGAATACTACATCCAGGTCCACTACTTAGGGCAAAGTAAACCATTCCTATAACAGAAAGAAATATGTTGAACCACTATTAAGCAGCAATCCTTGGGTAAATGCCAAATGGCCACTTTTTTCAAAAATGATCCTCAACCTCTCATAGTGTTGACAACACAATTTGCTGTAGAGCACTGTCACTGTGTTATAATGTACACTGTACCTGAATCATTCCTCATTCACTTCCATGGAATTTCCTCAGCAAGTGTATTGTCCTTTTTATGCACTTGATATTCAGTGATTTTTTCTTCCACAACTAGTGCTAATATCTAGCCAAAGCCTGTAAAGCAGCCCACCCCACCATCACTGAATATCAAGTGCATAAAAAGGACAATACACTTGCTGAGGATTTTCCATGGAAGTGAATGAGGAATGATTCAGGTACAGTGTACATTATAACACAGTGACAGTGCTCTACAGCAAATTGTGTTGTCAACACTATGAGAGATTGAGGATCATTTTTGAAACGGGAAGGGCCAGTTCCTGTGTTGGCAAGGAGACAATTAAAAAAAACTTAATGTGATGTCTCAATAGACAGTTCCAGTATTTTCAGCTTCTCATGGGAGAGGGAGCAGTGCAACCCCCAAAATCCCCTTCCTTGCATCCAGCACTGAACTATGTTTTTAATGCCTTGCTTATTTATTTGGTCAAAAGCTCAGATGTTCTGAAGACCTTTCCTAGATGTGGATATAGGAACATGCGTGGACAACTTCGCGCAAGAGGTCACAATGTGCAATGGGATCGTATTCGAGACAGCATGAGAAGGTTGCGTCCTGAAGAAATTTTAATGCGGGCACTACAGCTTCCAGCAGTCAGATGCAGCACATACTTTGTCCAGGCCCCCCTTTCACTGTGGCATATAGATGGAAACCATAAACTCTGTCAAGGTGTGTTACAAGATATCCAATTCCATTTTCACTTTCATGAAAACGATCATTTACTCGATTCAAGACCAATTCGATGCTATGGCGTAGGTAGCTCTTCAAAGAATCCATTTCAGTTGGCAGAGAGCAAACAAATTATTATTCTGGATAAATACGTCATGTATCAGTGCATGGAATCAAGTAACAGTTCATGTATTATCAGTCGAATTATAGCCTCTCTGAGTGGACGAGTCGAAACGATGAAACGCCATAACGAAACGATGAAACGACATGACGAAACGACGAAACGGCAAAACGACAAACGACGACGAGCCGATGTGCTCAGTGATGAGTCGAACTCGGAAAACGACGAGTCGAAAAGGCCAGCCGACGAATCGAACTGACAAGATGAAGAGTCGAACTGGCAATGCGATGAGTCGAACCACAGGCTTCCCAAGCTCAAAATTCGACTCTGCATCAGCTTGTTTATATAGAGAGTTGTATGGGAAAGTCAGCGGTTTTTAAAAAAAATGTGTAAATAACTATCTAATCAGAAATAAAGTTTTCCTACCTCAAATATGTCGCGTACTTGTCTCTTGTGCCGATTTTGAAGCCATTCTGACGCCGTTTAGTGAAGTTTTTCGAAATCGTTGTCTCTCCTTCTAAAAGAAGTAGAAGGCAGACCACTCTATCGATCGCATCAATCGCTGGCCAGACGTCACTCCACAAATCGCTTTCTCCTCGAAAGGAAAAGTCCCGAATCGCAATAAAACCAACAGTTCCATAAAGCCCAATAAATTTCACTCCATCTACGTGTGCTTCGGCGGTCAAAAGACTCGTGAAGAACGAAAAATTTGGCTTGAAGTTCGCCTCTTCGGCTTTCCTGATATGCTTGTGACCGACCTCGCGACAACGGCCGTTAACGCAAGGTCAAGTAGCTGGTTTCTGATTGGTCCATTTGAATTAAGTCACGCACTGACAACACGACCCTCCACCGGAGGGAAAGGTACATTTTGTCGCGAATCAAGTGTCACATTAGGGCTGCAGCTGGTTTGTAACCGTTACAGAGTTCACAACCGATCAAGCAAATTTAGAACGATAAGATTAGATTTTCAGCATAAGATAGTTGGGAAGCTTAGAGTGGTCTGCCTTCTACTTCTTTTAGAAGGAGAGACAACGATTTCGAAAAACTTCACTAAACGGCGTCAGAATGGCTTCAAAATCGGCACAAGAGACAAGTATGCGACATATTTGAGGTAGGAAAACTTTATTTCTGATTAGATAGTTATTTACACATTTTTTTTAAAAACCGCCGACTTTCCCATACAATTCTCTATATAAACAAGCTGATGCAGAGTCGAATTTTGAGCTTGGGAAGCCTGTGGTCGAACTGGCAGTACGACGAGTCGAACTCGGAAAACAACGACTCGACTAGAAGAATCGGTGTGCGGAAACAATGAAACGCCATAACGAAACGACGAATCGAACATTTTGTCCACAATCTACCTTATACTTCCGTGTTAAATTGCAAAATAGGTTAACAGCTTAAGCGTTGACAAAAGAAAAAAGAAAAACAAGTGAAAAGGAATCGCAAAAAACGGATCAAAGAAAAAAAAACTTCACTCTGTTGAGGCTTGAACCACCGACCCTAGGCTACCATTACAGTTCAAAAACAACGTACTAACCCACTAGGCCACCAAAACCATACGTGATCGTGATCGAATTTTAAATTCTTTGTCATTCGGAGTGACGAATTGACTGTCACGCCACCTGAAAGGTGACAAAAATTGAACAAGAGGCTACAATTAGCCTATACTCGGGCTTGCAAAAAACAGTATTGTATCCCTAACTTAGCGCTAAACAAAAGAATAGAGGGAAGTCTGTCTTTCTTACATCGGACGCATTGTGTTTAGCTTGTGTTGGAGTCTATTTCTTTAGAACCCTATCAACATATATTCATATATTCCTCTAAAATAAAGCTCAACCATTGAGAACAATAATTATAACACTTGTAAAAAATATTTCTAAAAGAACAAGAAAAAGAGAAACAGAAAAATAAAGACGGTGATATATACCACTAAAAGACATTGAACCCGGGTTAGCTGCGTCACAGGCAACAACAGTGACCTTTAGGCCACAGAGGTTTATCGTTTTGCAAGGTGATAAAAACAGTGTATTGATTCCAAAAAAAACTAAGCACTCTTGTTTTCGCTTCGATGGATAATTGTTTGAGAAAGGAAACGCTTATCGAACGATGTAGGATTTTTTCGCATAAACGTTAATGGAGTACGTCTCGGTGAAATGTGAGTAGAAAATTAATTAGCAGAGTGAAACTGTTTACAAACACTTCTCCTTTGTCGTCTCATGTTATTATAATCGGCTCCGAAGCACAAGACCTAGAAAACTCAGACCCCCCCCCCCCCCCCAAATCTGGAAAACTCAGACGCCTCATGAACGGCGATAATTCAATTTCACTTTGAAAATTTGTATAGTTATGAGGGGGTCTGAGTTTTCCAGTTTCGGAGGGGGGGGGCTGAGTTTTCTAGGTCTCGTGCTCCGGAGCCGATTATAATAACGTGAAGTGTTTGTTATCTGCGATAAATAGAGGGTGTAACATTTCAGCGCACTGAACGGCGATAATTTATTTTGTCCACGTTTATTTGACTTTGAAAATTTGTATAGTTTTGAGGGGTCTGAGTTTTCCAGATTGGGGGGGAGGGGTCTGAGTTTTCTAGGTCTGAGTTCTCCAGACACCCGATACGGGGAACACGGCGGCAATCCATCTGGAGTTAAATTTTGGTCATGTTAAAAGCTTTCTTCTCGCTGTTGAACTTGCAAACATTCGTATAGACACTTCTCTTAACATATTAGTTGTTCAGACTTCAAAGACACAAGGTGAATCGACGTTTTCCGATACGTGACAACAGGCATCATTCTTGCTGTTGTATGAGATTTACACTTCCGAATCACTCGGCCGTGAAAGGTCAAACTCCCTTTGTCTGTAGTCTCTAATTTTTGGCACTCCCCTCGCGTCGCGTCTCCTCGCAACTTCGCGCGCGCACGTGCCCCCACAATCCGTCGCCAAAATTAGAGACTACTCGCAGTCTACTGAAGCAGACACGAGGAAACAAGGCAGTCCATCTGCCGTTAAGTTTACTCATGTTAAAAGCTTTCTTCTCGCCGTTGAACTTGCAATCATTCGCATAGACACTTCTCTTAACATATTGTTTGTTCAGACTTCAAAAGACACAAGATGAATCGACATTTTCCGATACGTGACAACAGGCATCACTCTGTTGAAAATAGTTAGCGCTTGCGCAGAAACGCCGGAAGTGCCATTTGTGGATGATACTCGACGACGAAAAAGAATAACCGTCGGTGGTCCTAGACCCGGGCGACGCGCGAGACGCGCGCAACCCGAGAAATTACGATCAACTTGAACTTATCCTGTGCATTAATCCGGCTTGGATGGTCAAAAAGGCCGCTTCTAATTCACCCAGAATTTCTTGTTTTTAAGCGGCCGTCGCTTAGCAACGAGCCGCTTCTAGTAATACCCTTTTTTTTTAAGCGGCCGTCGCTTAGCGACGAGCCGCTTCTAGTAATACCCTTTTTAAGCGGCCGTCGCTTAGCGACGAGCCGTTTCTAGTAATACCCTTTTTTTTTTTTTTAAGCGGCCGTCGCTTAGCGACGAGCCGCTTCTAGTAATACCCTTTTTTTTTTTTTTTTTTTTTTTTTTTGTAGTTTTTTTTGTCGTGGTGTCCGTCGAGAGGCCCGTGCCCCTCTCGGCCAGAGGAAGAAACAATGATATAACAATGATATTATATTTTGTTTGAGAATTGTCAAGCGATTATGAAAAGAAAGGTAGCTTTTGCGAGCTTGGGCATAGTATGAAATGCCATATTCTCGACGCTTTAAAAATTTTGTACCTTTGCCTCGTAGGCTAAAGTTGATTGACCTCTCAGAGTTTTGAATCGCGTAGTTCGGCCGTTGGGTTACCGGGCAAATAGAGCGCATGCAACCGAATTTGGAAACTGGCGCTCATCGGACGGGTAGGCATATAATCTTCGGTCTCTCTGGTGGCAATTTGAGGGAGATAGGTCGATTTGTTTGGAATTTATTGGCGTTCGCGTGGTGAGGGTTGGTTCGGAGCCGCCCTGCCCTCAGTTATTTTATAATGTACAGTACTCGTAGGAAACAAAATCGACCAAATGGCGTTCAAAACGGCTAGAAGGCACAAGGCGGCTATTGAATAAAGGTAAGAAGGCTTTACAGGTTATATTTTGAGTGATCATGATTATTTTCTCGATGCTCGCATCGTTGTATCTAAACTTCGCGTAATAATATAGAGTGTAAACTTTAATTGACTAAAAGGCAATTTATTACAGGTAGACAAACAAAAAGATTTCTGGCCTTCGCGTGGTGAGGTTTCGTTCAGAGCTTCCCTGCCTTCAGTTATTTTATAATGTAAAGTACTCGTTGGAAAAAAATTCAACGAAATGGAGTTAAAAATGACGGCTAAACTTCAGCAAGGAGGCTATGGAATAAAGGTAACAAGGCTGTACAGGTTATATTTTCAGTGATTATAATTAATTTCTCGATGCTCGCGTCGTTGAATCTAAACTTCGCGTAATAATGCAAAGAGTATAAACTTTAATTGACTAAAATTCACCGAGAGGAGCATTACGCTTGCTTTCACGATATTGCGTGCAAGATATGTTTTTTGCCTATTTCACTCGTGGGAACGGGCACTTCTGATTGGACAGATATTTATAGTTTCGAAACAGTGTAAGGCCTATGTTTATTTTCGTTTCACAATGCCGTTGTTTAAAACAAAATCTTTTGATATTTGTGTTTCTTTTCCAGAAATTGTAACAACGTTTAAAATAATTCATAAGGCCTATGAAACTTTGAAGAAAGTCCATAACTTTCAGTGAATTTACTTTACATGTAAGGAGATTGTTCGTGACTCGGTTTTGAAGATAAACAAATATTGACCGAGTTAGTGATGGTGCAATACCGGAAGTACTAGTGATGATACAATACCGGAAGTGAAATCAACCAACACAGCTCTTTTGCGTGGCGTTGTTTGAACATACCTTAGTGGTATTGAGATATCAGTTATCGTCGAGAAACCGGTCAACGGATCGAAGACTCAGATTTATAGCAAATTGTTCGCTTTCTTTGAAATTGTCAAACAAATCGAAGTGGCAGTGTTTTGTCAAGCTTCAGCTGGCATTGGTTTCTCGCGTAGCGAATATCCATAGAATCGGTTGAGTACTTTTCCGTGTTAAATTGCAAAATAGGTTTACAGCTTAAGCGTTGAGAAAAGAAAAAAGAAAAACAAGTGAAAAGGAATAGAAAAAAAAGAGATCAAAGAAAAAAACACTTTACTTTGCATTATTCTTGAACCACCAACCCCAAGCTGCCATACGAGTACGAAATGAGCGCACGAACCCACTTGGCCACCAAAACCTCCCCTTAACGAAAGTTTGAATTTTAAATTGTTCATCATTCGGAGTGACGAATTGACTGTCATGCCAACTGAAAGGTGGCAAAAATTGAATTACGACCAACTTGAACTTATCCTGTGCATTAATCCGGCTCGGATGGTCAAAAAGGCCGCTTCTAATTCTCGCAGAATTTCTTGTTAAGCGGCCGTCGCTTAGCGACGAGCCGCTTCTAGTAATACCCTTTTTTTTTTTTTTTTTTTTTTTTTTTTTTTTTGTAGTTTTTTTTGTCGTGGTGTCCGTCGAGAGGCCGTGCCCCTCTCGGCCAGAGGAAGAAACAATGACATAAGTAAAGAAATAATTTAATTATACCGGATCCGGTATTAGAACTCGCGACCATCAAATTCTTAACTCGCCTCTTATCCAACTGCGCTAATGAGACATCTGTTGCGGCGACCGAGGAATTTTGTAGTAAATAAAGTCACTAGGTCGGTCACGCATCGTCTCTTTAAAATCCGTTTCAATGCCCAACGGTTACAGAGAAAAGAAATGTTTTCTCAGAATTGAATTACTCCAGTGTACATCCCATAACGAAGGATATTTATTTGAGAGCGTTTGTTTTGAACAGTATTTCAGAACAACAGATGATTGGGTATGGAATAAAGGTAAGAAGGGTGTACAGGTTTTATTTGGCGTGATTATAATTATTTCTCGATGCTCGCGTCGGTGTATCTAAACTTTGCGTAAAACTTTTGCGTCAAACTTTTAATTGACTAAAAGGCACCCAGATTAGCATCACGCTTGCTTTCCCGATATTGCGTGTAAGTTATGTTTTTGTCTGTTTCACTCGTGGGAACGGGCACTTCTGATTGAACAGATATTTATAGTTTTGAAACTGTGTCCTGTCTATGGTTATTTTCGTTTCACAATTCATTAGTTTTAAAAAAATCTTTTTTGGCATTTGTGTTTCTTTTCCGGAATTATAAATTGTAACAACGTTTAAAATAATTTATAAGGCCTATGAAATCTTAAAGAAAGTCCATAACTTTCACTGAATTTACTTTACATGTAACGAGATTGTTCGTGACCCGGTTTTGAAGATAAACAAATATTGACCGAGTTAGTGATGGTGCAATACCGGAAGTGAAATCAACCAACACAGCTCTTTTGCGTGGCGTTGTTTGAACATACCTTGGTGGTATTGAGATATCAGTTATCGTCGAGAAACCGGTCAACGGATCGAAGACTCAGATTTATACCAAATTGTTCGCTTTCTTTGAAATTGTCAAACAAATCGAAGTGCCAGTGTTTTGTCAAGCTTCAGCTGGCCTTGGTTTCTCGCGTAGCGAATATCCATAGAATCGGTTGAGTACTTTTCCGTGTTAAATTGCAAAATAGGTTTACAGCTTAAGCGTTGACAAAAGAAAAAAGAAAAACAAGTGAAAAGGAATAGAAAAAAAAAAGAGATCAAGGAAAAAAAATATTCAGACTTGAACCACCGACCCTAAGCTGCCATTACAGTAGGAAAAGAGCTCACTAACCCACTAGGCCACCATATCCTTCTCTAAACGCAAAATCGAATTTTAAATTCCTTATTATTCAGAGTGACGAATTGACTGTCATACCAACTGAAAGGTGACAAAAAATTGAATTACGATCAACCTGAACTCATCCTGTGCATTAATTCGGCTCGGATGATCAAAAAAGGCCGCTTCTAATTCTCGCAGAATTTCTTGTTTTTTTTTTTTTGTAGTTTTTTTTGTCGTGGTGTCCGTCGAGAGGCCCGTGCCCCTCTCGGCCAGAGGATTTTCGTTGAGAATTGTCACGCGATTATGAAAAGAAAGGTAGCTTCGTGGCTGACCATTTTGCCAGCTTGGGCATAGTATGAAATGCCATATTCTCGACACTTCAAAAATTTTGTGGCTTTGCCTCGTAGGCTAAAGTTTCGGCAGTCTGATTGATCTCTCAGTTTTTGAACGCGTAGTATGCCCGTTGGGTTACCGGGCAAACAACGGAACTCTTCTACAGCGATGCAACCGAATTTGGAAACTGGCGCGCATCGGACGGATAGTCATAAAATCAACGGTCTCTCTGGTGGCAATTTGAGGGAGATAAGTGGATTTGGTTGGAATTTATTGGCTTTCGCGTGGTGAGGGTTGGTTCGGAGGCCCCTGCCTTCAGTTATTTTGTAATGTACAGTACTCGTAGGAAACAAAATCGACGAAATGGCGTTCAAAACGGCTAGAAGGCACAAGGCGGCTATTGAATGAAGGTAAGAAGGCTTTACAGGTTATATTTTGAGTGATCATGATTATTTTCTCGATGCTCGCATCGTTGTATCTAAACTTCGCGTAATAATATAGAGTGTAAACTTTAATTGACTAAAAGGCAATTTATTACAGGTAGACAAACAAAAAGATTTCTGGCCTTCACGTGGTGAGGTTTCGTTCAGAGCTTCCCTGCCTCAGTTATTTTATAATGTAAAGTACTCGTTGGAAAAAAAATTCAACGAAATGGAGTTAAAAATGACGGCTAAAGTTCAGCAAGGAGGCTATGGAATAAAGGTAACAAGGCTGTACAGGTTATATTTTCAGTGATTATAATTAATTTCTCGATGCTCGCGTCGTTGAATCTAAACTTCGCGTAATAATGCAAAGAGTATAAACTTTAATTGACTAAAATTCACCGAGAGGAGCATTACGCTTGCTTTCACGATATTGCGTGCAAGATATGTTTTTTGCCTATTTCACTCGTGGGAACGGGCACTTCTGATTGGACAGATATTTATAGTTTCGAAACAGTGTAAGGCCTATGTTTATTTCGTTTCACAATGCCGTTGTTTAAAACAAAATCTTTGATATTTGTGTTTCTTTTCCAGAAATTTGAACAACGTTTAAAATAATTCATAAGGCCTATGAAACTTTGAAGAAAGTCCATAACTTTCAGTGAATTTACTTTACATGTAAGGAGATTGTTCGTGACTCGGTTTTGAAGATAAACAAATATTGACCGAGTTAGTGATGGTGCAATACCGGAAGTACTAGTGATGATACAATACCGGAAGTGAAATCAACAACACAGCTCTTTTGCGTGGCGTTGTTTGAACATACCTTAGTGGTATTGAGATATCAGTTATCGTCGAGAAACCGGTCAACGGATCGAAGACTCAGATTTATAGCAAATTGTTCGCTTTCTTTGAAATTGTCAAACAAATCGAAGTGGCAGTGTTTTGTCAAGCTTCAGCTGGCATTGGTTTCTCGCGTAGCGAATATCCATAGAATCGGTTGAGTACTTTTCCGTGTTAAATTGCAAAATAGGTTTACAGCTTAAGCGTTGAGAAAAGAAAAAAAAGAAAACAAGTGAAAAGGAATAGAAAAAAAAAGAGATCAAAGAAAAAAACACTTTACTTGCATTATCTTGAACCACCAACCCCAAGCTGCCATACGAGTACGAAATGACGCACGAACCCACTTGGCCACCAAAAACCTCCCTTAACGAAAGTTTGAATTTTAATTGTTCATCATTCGGAGTGACGAATTGACTGTCATGCCAACTGAAAGGTGGCAAAAATTGAATTACGACCAACTTGAACTATCCTGTGCATTAATCCGGCTCGGATGGTTCAAAAAAGGCCGCTTCTAATTCTCGCAGAATTTCTTGTTTTTTTTTTTTTTTGTAGTTTTTTTTGTCGTGGTGTCCGTCGAGAGGCCCGTGCCCCTCTCGGCCAGAGGAAAAACAATGACATAGTAAAGAAATAATTTAATTATACCGGATCCGGTTTTAGAACTCGCGACCATCCAATTTCTTACCTCGGCCCTCTTATCCGATTGCGCTAATGAACATCTGTTGCTGCGAGTAAGGAATTTTGTAGTAAATAAAGTCATGAGGTCGGTCACGCATCGTCTCTTAAAATCCGTTTCAATGCCCAAGGGTTACAGAGAAAAGAAATGTTTTCTCAGAATTGAATTACCCCAGTGTACATCCCCATAACGAAGGATATTTATTTATTAGTCCATAACTTTCACTGAATTACTTTACCTGTAACGAGATTGTTCGTGACCCGGTTTTGAAGATAAACAAATATTGACCGAGTTAGTGATGGTGCAATACCGGAAGTGAAATCAACCAACACAGCTCTTTTGCGTGGCGTTGTTTGAACATACCTTAGTGGTATTGAGTTATCAGTTATCGTCGAGAAACCGGTGAACGGATCGAAGACTCAGATTTATAGCAAATTGTTCGCTTTCTTTGAAATTGTCAAACAAATCGAAGTGCCAGTGTTTTGTGAAGCTTCAGCTGGCCTTGGTTTCGCGCGTAGCGAATATCCATAGAATCGCTTCACTACTTTTCCGTGTTAAATTGCAAAATAGGTTTACAGCTTAAGCGTTGACAAAAGAAAAAAGAAAACAAGTGAAAAGGAATGGAAAAAAAAAAGATAAAAGAAAAAAAAATTTTCACTCTGTTGAGACTTGAACCACCAACCCTACGCTGCCAAGACAGTATGCAATGAGCACATTAACCCACTAGGCCACTAAAACCTTCTCTTAACGTAGATTCGATTCATGCCAACTGAAAGGTGACAAAAATTGAATTACGATCAACTTGAACTTATCCTGTGCATTAATCCGGCTCGGATGGTCAAAAAGGCCGCTTCTAATTCTCGCAGAATTTCTTGTTTTTTTTTGTTAAGCGGCCGTCGCTTAGCGACGAGCCGCTTCTAGTAATACCCTTTTTTTTTTTTTTTTTTTTTTTTTTTTTTTGTAGTTTTTTTTGTCGTGGTGTCCGTCGAGAGGCCCGTGCCCCTCTCGGCCAGAGGATTTTTGTTGAGAATTGTCAAGCGCTTATGAAAAGAAAGGTAGCTTCGTGGCTGACCATTTTTTCGAGCTTGGGAATAGTATGAAATGCCACATTCTCGACACTTTAACAATTTTGTGGCTTTGCCTCGTAGGCTAAAGTTCCGGCAGTCTGATTGATCTCTCAGTTTTTGAACGCGTAGTACGCCCGTTGGGTTACCGTGCAATCAATGGAACGCTTCTACAGCGCATGCAACCGAATTTGGAAACTGGCGCGCATCGGACGGGTTGGCATATAAATCTTCGGTCTCTCTGGTGGCAATTTGAGGGAGATAGGTCGATTTGTTTGCAATTTATTGGCCTTCGCGTGGTGAGGGTTGGTTCGGAGCCTCCCTGCCTTCAGTTATTTTTTAATGTACAGTACTCGTAGGAAAAAAAATCGACGAAATGGCGTTCAAAACGGCTAGAAGGCACAAGGCGGCTATTGAATAAAGGTAAGAAGGCTTTACAGGTTATATTTTGAGTGATCATGATTATTTTCTCGATGCTCGCATCGTTGTATCTAAACTTCGCGTAATAATATAGAGTGTAAACTTTAATTGACTAAAAGGCAATTTATTACAGGTAGACAAACAAAAAGATTTCTAGCCTTCGCGTGGTGAGGTTTCGTTCAGAGCTTCCCTGCCTTCAGTTATTTTATAATGTAAAGTACTCGTAGGAAAAAATTCAACGAAATGGAGTTAAAAATGACGGCTAAACTTCAGCAAGGAGGCCATGGAATAAGGGTAACAAGGCTGTACAGGTTATATTTTGAGTGATTATAATTAATTTCTCGATGCTCGCGTCGTTGAATCTAAACTTCGCGTAATAATGCAAAGAGTATAAACTTTAATTGACTAAAATTCACCGAGAGGAGCATTACGCTTGCTTTCCCGATATTGCGTGCAAGTTATGTTTTGCCTGTTTCACTCGTGGGAACGGGCACTTCTGATTGGACAGATATTTATAGTTTCGAAACACAATGCCCTTGTTTTGAACAAAATCTTTTGATATTTGTGTTTCTTTTCCAGATTGACAAATTGTAACAACGTTTAAAATAATTCATAAGGCCTATGAAACTTTGAAGAAAGTCCATAACTTTCAGTGAATTTACTTTACATGTATTAAACGAGATTGTTCTAGATATAAACATAATTTAATCGGCTTCGACAACTCAAGTGGTCGAAACTTCATATTTGAAATACATGTGCTTCCCTTTTGTGTTCATTGCATGCCGTTTCCCTGTTATTCTTTTAAAAAGAAAATAAAACTGCCGTTTGCGTACGGTTACTGCTAAGATTAAGAAACCGGAAACTGCGTTACGTCGCCGGCTTCCGGTAGAAAAGTATGTAATCTCTTGAAAAACTTTCCTTCTGAGTAAGTAAGAACATCGGACGGGTTGGCATATAATCTTCCGTATCTCTGGTGACAATTAGAGGAGATAGGTCGATTTGTTTGGAATTTGTTGGCCTTCGTGTGGTGAGGGTTCGTTCAGAGCTCCTCTGCCTTTAGTTACTTTATAATGTACAGTACTCATACGAAAAAATTCGACAAAATGGCGTTTAAAAGGGCTGGAAGGCACAAGGCGGGTATGGAATAAAGGTAAAAAAAAAAGGCTTTACAGGCTATATTTTGCGTGATTATGATTATTTTCTCGATGCTCGCGTCTTTGTATCTAAACTGTGCGTAATAATGCAGAGAATATATACTTTAATTGGCTAAAAGGCAATTTATTACACTGAGGTAGGCAAACGAAAAGATTTCATATCGAAGAAAGATTTGCTTTTATTTCTCTGAAATACGCGTACGTAGAAATTTTTACTGAACCCGATTCCACTCACAGCTGTACGCTTTGAGCTGTTTGTGTTTCCTTGAGCATAAATTAATTTTGTCAAAGTTGTCAGTTGCGTGAAAACGCGTCTCTCTCGTTATCAGTTCAATAGTTCACAATGAATTTTATCTCTTTGGAAAGCCAAAAATACGGGCTATTTGAATTTGGAAAGCAGTTTGCAGTAACTAAGAAGAAAAACTTGAAAGTAAGACGTTTGTAACTAGCCTTTTACCCGGCGTTGTGTAATAATTTTTGTCTCTCCGGGAAGCTAGAAACATATCCTATTTAAATTCCGAAACTATTATTCTTTTAAAAGGAAAATAAAACCACCATTTGCGTACGGTTACTGCTAAGTTTGAGAACCGGAAACTGCCTAACGTCGCTTCCGGTAGAAAAGTATGCAATCTTTTGAATAACTTTCCTTCTGTATAATATCACCTTATGAGCCTAGTTTTACACCAAAAGAAACAAGAAACAATGCAGTTTACAAATATTAGAACGTTTTTGATTCTAACAAAATGGAAAACTAAAAATTGAGTTTATGCAAGTAAACACATTAAATTTTGTGGAATGCGTGAAAAATTGTAAGTCGCCTTGTATTTATCGCTTGGTAATAATTTTCCTACCTATGGAAAGTTCAAACCATGTAGTATTCGAATTCCGTATTCTTGAACAAAAAATTTTATTTAGGGGTAGGAGTCACGAATCGCAAAAGCCTTTGAATCCTATTGACCGAGTAGTAGCCTAGGCACGAGTTACTGCGATGATGTTGCAATACTGAATGAAATCAACAAGGCAGTTGTTTTGATTGCGTGACGTTGTTTGTAGTTAAAGCTAGCTTAGCTTTGCAGTGGTGGAGATATCGGTTATCGTCGAAAAAGTGGTCGACGGATCTAAGAAGCCGCTTTATACCAAATTCTTCACTTTGTGTGAAACAGATCCGAGGATTAGTCATTTGGTGTTTTGACACAGTTTGACAAGCTGTCACAAGTGTTGGAGTCTGCCTGAATCATCTGTCACGCTAACTGAAAGGCGCCTTCAACAAAAAATGAATTAATGTACGATCAACCGCATCCTGTGCATTAATCCGGCTCGGATGGTCAAAAAGGCCGCTTCTAATTCTCGCAGAATTTCTTGTTGTAGTTTTTTTTGTCGTGGTGTCCGTCGAGAGGCCCGTGCCCCTCTCGGCCAGAGGAAGAAACAATGATATAAGTAAAGAAATAATTTAATAATACCGGTTCCGGGATTTGAACTCGCGACCTTCAAATTCCTAACTCGGCTCCTTATCCGACTGCGCTAATGAGACATCTCTTGCGGTGACTGGGGAATTTTGTAGTAAATAAAGTCATGAGGTCGGTCACGCATCGTCTCTTTAAAATCCGTTTCAATGCCCAACGGTTACAGAGAAAAGAAATGTTTTCTCAGAATTGAATTACTCCAATGTACATCCCATAACGAAGGATATTTATTTGAGAGCGTTTGTTTTGAGCAGTATTTCAGAACAACAGATGATTGGGTATGGAATAAAGGTCAGAAGGGTGTACAGGTTTTATTTTGCGTGATTATAATTATTTTCTCGATGCTCGCGTCGTTGTATCTAAACTTTGCGTAATAATGTAAAGAGTATAAACTTTTAATTGACTAAAAGGCACCCAGAGTAGCATAACGCTTGCTTTCCCGATATTGCGTGTATTAAAAGTTATGTTTCTTGTCTGTTTCACTGGTGGGAACGGGCACTTCTGATTGGACAGATATTATAGTTTTGAAACTGTGTCCTGTCTATGGTTATTTTCGTTTCACAATGCATTTTTTTTAAACAAAATCTTTGGGCATTTGTGTTTCTTTTCCGGAATGATAAATTGTAACAACGTTTAAAATAATTTATAAGGCCTATGAAATCTTAAAGAAAGTCCATAACTTTGACTGAATTTACTTTACATGTAACGAGATTGGCAAATATTGACCTGAGTTAGTGATGGTGCAATACCGGAAGTACTAGTGATGTGATATACCGGAAGTGAAATCAACCAACACAGCTCTTTTGCGTGGCGTTGTTTGAACATAGCTTAGTAGTATTGGTGATATCGGTTATCGTCGAGAAACTGGTCAACGTATCGAAGACGCAGATTTATACTAAATTCTTCGCTTTCTTCGAAGTTGTCAAGCAAATTGAAGAGCCAATGTTGTGTCAAACTTCGGCTGGCCTTGGTTTCTCGCGTAGCGAATATCCATAGAATCGATTCAGTACTTTTCCGTGTTAAATTTCAAAATAGGTTTACAGCTTAAGCGTTGACAAAAGAAAAAAGAAAAACAAGTGAAAAGGAATAGAAAAAAAAAAAGAGATCAAAGAAAAAACAAACCTTCACTCTGTTGAGGCTTGAACCAGCGACCCTAATTTGTCATTACAGTTCGAAAAGAGCGCACTAACCCACTAGGCCACCAAAACCTTCTCTAAATGCTCGAGCGAATTTTAACTTTGCTATCATTCGGAGTGAGGAATTGACTGTCATACCAAAATTGAATTACGATCAACTTGAACTTATCCTGTGCATTAATATGGCTCGGATGGTCAAAAAGGCCGCTTCTAATTCTCGCAGAATTTCTTTTTTTTTTTTTTTTTTGTAGTTTTTTTTGTCGTGGTGTCCGTCGAGAGGCCCGTGCCCCTCTCGGCCAGAGGATTTTTGTTGAGAATTGTCAAGCGATTATGAAAAGATAGGTAGCTTCGTGGCTGACCATTTTTGCGAGCTTGGGCATAGTATGAAATGCCATATTCTCTCAATTGTGTGGCTTTACCTCGTAGGCTAAAGTTCCAGCAGTCTGATTGATCTCAGTTTTTGAACGCGTAGTACGCCCGTTGGGTTACCGGGCAAACAACGGAACGCTTCTACAGCGCATGCAACCGAATTTGGAAACTGGCGCGCATCGGACGGGTAGGCATATAATCTTCGGTCTCTCTGGTCGGCAATTTGAGGGAGATAGGTCGATTTGTTTGCAATTTATTGGCCTTCGCGTGGTGAGGGTTGGTTCGGAGCCGCCCTGCCCTCAGTTATTTTATAATGTACAGTACTCGTAGGAAACAAAATCGACCAAATGGCGTTCAAAACGGCTAGAAGGCACAAGGCGGCTATTGAATAAAGGTAAGAAGGCTTTACAGGTTATATTTTGAGTGATCATGATTATTTTCTCGATGCTCGCATCGTTGTATCTAAACTCGCGTAATAATATAGAGTGTAAACTTTAATTGACTAAAAGACAATTTATTACAGGTAGACAAACAAAAAGATTACTGGCCTTCGCGTGGTGAGGTTTCGTTCAGAGCTTCCCTGCCTTCAGTTATTTTATAATGTAAAGTACTCGTAGGAAAAAATTCAACGAAATGGAGTTAAAAATGACGGCTAAACTTCAGCAAGGAGGCTATGGAATAAGGGTAACAAGGCTGTACAGGTTATATTTTGAGTGATTATAATTAATTTCTCGATGCTCGCGTCGTTGAATCTAAACTTCGCGTAATAATGCAAAGAGTATAAACTTTAATTGACTAAAATTCACCGAGAGGAGCATTACGCTTGCTTTCCCGATATTGCGTGCAAGTTATGTTTTGCCTGTTTCACTCGTGGGAACGGGCACTTCTGATTGGACAGATGTTTATAGTTTCGAAACACAATGCCGTTGTTTTAAACAAAATCTTTTGATATTTGTGTTTCTTTTCCAGAATGATAAATTGTAACAACGTTTAAAATAATTCATAAGGCCTATGAAACTTTGAAGAAAGTTCATAACTTTCAATGAATTTACTTTACATGTAACGAGATTGTTCGAGATATAAACATAATTTAATCGGCTTCGACAACTCAAGTGGTCGAAACTTCATATTTGTAATACATGTGCTTCCCTTTTGTGTTCATTGCATGCCGTTTCCCTGTTATTCTTTTAAAAAGAAAATAAAATGCCATTTGCGTACGGTTACTGCTAAGTTTAAGAAACCGGAAACTGCGTTACGTCGCTTCCTGTAGAAACGTATGTAATCTCTTGAAAAACTTTCCTTCTGAGTAAGTAAGAACATCGGACGGGTTATCATATAATCTTCCGTATCTCTGGTGACAATTAGAGGAGATAGGTCGATTTGTTTGGAATTTATTGGCCTTCGCGTGGTGTGGGTCCGTTCAGAGCTCCTCTGCCTTCAATTACTTTATAATGTACAGTACTCATAGGAAAAAAGGGTTTACAGGTTATATTTTGCGTGATTATGATTATTTTCTCGATGCTCGCGTCTTTGTATCTAAACTGTGCGTAATAATGCAGAGAATATATACTTTAATTGGCTAAAGGGCAATTTATTACACTAAGGTAGGCAAACGAAAGATTTGCTTTTATTTCTCTGAAATACGCGTACGTAGAAATTTTTACTGAACCCGATTCCACACATAGCTGTACGCTTTGAGCTGTTTGTGTTTACTTGAGCATAAATTAATTTTGTCAAAGTTGTCAGTTGCATGAAAACGCGACTCTCGTTATCAGTTCAATAGTTCACAATGATTTTTATCTCTTTGGAAAGCCAAATATACGGGCTATTTGAATTTGGAAAGCAGTTTGCAGCAAAGAAGAAAAACTTGAAATATTTTTGTTTGCGGTAAACCACAAATAACTCATTTAAAAATATTCACAGCGACTTGGACTGGTACAATTTCTCGCCTTTGTAAAAGTAAGACGTTTGTAACTAGCCTTTTACCCGGCGTTGTGTAATAATTTCTGTCTCTCCGGGAAGCTAGAAACATATCCTATTCAAATTCCGAAACTATTATTCTTTTAAAAGGAAAATAAAACCACCATTTGCGTACGGTTACTGCTAAGTTTGAGAAACCGGAAACTGCCTAACGTCGCTTCCGGTAGAAAAGTATGCAATCTTTTGAAAAACTTTCCTTCTGTATAATATCACCTTATGAGTCTAGTCTTACACCAAAAGAAACAAGAAACAATGTAGTTTACAAATATTAGGACGTTTTTTATTCTAACAAAATGGAAAACTAAAAATTGCTCACGCGGAGTTAAGTTTATGCAAGTAAACACATTAAATTTTGTGGAATGCGTGAAAAATTGTAAGTCGCCTTATATTTATCGCTTGATAATAATTTTCCTACCTATGGAAAGTTCAAACCATGCAGTATTCGAATTCCGTATTCTTGAACAAAAAATTTTATTTAGGGGTAGGAGTCACGAATCGCAAAAGCCTTTGAATCCTGTTGACCGAGTAGTAGCCTAGGCACGAGTTACTGCGATGATGATGCAATACTGAATGAAATCAAAAAGGCAGTTGTTTTGATTGCGTGACGTAGTTTGTAGTTAAAGCTAGCTTAGCTTTGCAGTGGTGGAGATATCGCTTATCGTCGCAAAAGTGGTCGACGGATCTAAGAAGCCGCTTTATACCAAATTCTTCACTTTGTGTGAAACAAACCCGAGGATTAGTCATTTGGTGTTTTGACACAGTTTGACAAGCTGTGACAAGTGTTGGAGTCTGCCTGAATCGTCTGTCACGCTAACTGAAAGGCGCCTTCAACAAAAAATGAATTAATGTACGATCGACTTCAACCGCTCCTGTGTATTAATCCGCCTCGGATGGTCAAAAAGGCCGCTTCTAATTCTCGCAGAATTTCTTTTTTTTGTTGTTGTTGTTGTAGCTTTTTTTTGTCGTGGTGTCCGTCGAGAGGCCCGTGCCCCTCTCGGCCAGAGGATTTTCGTTGAGAATTTTCAAGCGATTATGAAAAGAAAGGTAGCTTCGTGGCTGACCATTTTTGCGAGCTTGGACATAGTATGAAATGCCATATTCTCGACACTTTAAAAATTTTGTGGCTTTGCCTCGTAGGCTAAAGTTCCTGCAGTCTGATTGATCTCTCAGTTTTTGAACGCGTAGTACGCCCGTTGGGTTACCGGGCAAACAACTGAACGCTTCTACAGCGCATGCAACCGAATTTGGAAACTGGCGCGCATCGGACGGGTAGGCATATAATCTTCGGTCTCTCTGGTGGCAATTTGAGGGAGATAGGTTTGGAATTTTTTGGAATTTATTGGCCTTCGCGTGGTGAGGGTTGGTTCGGAGCCCCCCTGCCTTCAGTTATTTTGTAATGTACAGTACTCGTAGGAAACAAAATCGACGAAATGGCGTTCAAAACGGCTAGAAGGCACAAGGCGGCTATTGAATAAAGGTAAGAAGGCTTTACAGGTTATATTTTGAGTGATCATGATTATTTTCTCGATGCTCGCATCGTTGTATCTAAACTTCGCGTAATAATATAGAGTGTAAACTTTAATTGACTAAAGGGCAATTTATTACAGGTAGACAAACAAAGAGATTTCTGGCCTTCGCGTGGTGAGGTTTTGTTCAGAGCTTCCCTACCTTCAGTTATTTTATAATGTAAAGTACTCGTAGGAAAAAATTCAACGAAATGGAGTTAAAAATGACGGCTAAACTTCAGCAAGGAGGCTATGGAATAAGGGTAACAAGGTTGTACAGGTTATATTTTGAGTGATTATAATTAATTTCTCGATGCTCGCGTCGTTGAATCTAAACTTCGCGTAGTAATGCAAAGAGTATAAACTTTAATTGACTAAAATTCACCGAGAGGAGCATTACGCTTGCTTTCCCGATATTGCGTTATGTTTTGCCTGTTTCACTCGTGGGAACGGGCACTTCTGATTGGACAGATATTTATAGTTTCGAAACACAATGTCGTTGTTTTAAACTAAATCTTTTGATATTTGTGTTTCTTTTCCAGAATGATAAATTGTAACAACGTTTAAAATAATTCATAAGGCCTATGAAACTTTGAAGAAAGTCCATAACTTTCAGTGAATTTACTTTACATGTAACGAGATTGTTCGAGATATAAACATAATTTAATCGGCTTCGACAACTCAAGTGGTCGAAACTTCATATTTGTAATACATGTGCTTCCCTTTCGTGTTCATTGCATACCGTTTCCCTGTTATTCTTTTAAAAAAGAAAATAAAACTGCCATTTGCGTACGGTTACTGCTAAGTTTAAGATACCGGAAACTGCGTTACGTCGCTTCCGGTAGAAAAGTATGTAATCTCTTGAAAAACTTTCCTTCTGAGTAAGTAAGAACATCGGACGGGTTGGCATATAATCTTCCGTATCTCTGGTGACAATTGCGTGATTATAATTATTTTCTCGATGCTCGCGTCGTTGTATCTAAACTTCGCGTAATAATGTAAAGAGTATAAACTTTTAATTGACTAAAAGGCACCCAGAGTAGCATAACGCTTGCTTTCCCGATATTGCGTGTAAGTTATGTTTCTTGTCTGTTTCACTGGTGGGAACGGGCACTTCTGATTGGACAGATATTATAGTTTTGAAACTGTGTCCCGTCTATGGTTATTTTCGTTTCACAATTCGTTTGTTTTAAAAACAATCTTTTTTCGGCATTTGTGTTTCTTTTCCGGAATGATAAATTGTAGCAACGTTTAAAATAATTTATAAGGCCTATGAAATCTTAAAGAAAGTCCATAACTATCACTGAATCTACTTTACATGTAACGAGATTGTTCGTGACCCGGTTTTGAAGATAAACAAATATTGACCGAGTTAGTGATGGTGCAATTCCGGAAGTACTAGTGATGATACAATACCGGAAGTGAAATCAACCAGCACAGCTCTTTTGCGTGGCGTTGTTTGCACATCCATAGTGGTATTGAGATATCGTCGAGAAACCGGTCAACGGATCGAAGACTCAGATTTATAGCAAATTGTTCGCTTTCTTTGAAATTGTCAAACAAATCGAAGTGCCAGTGTTTTGTCAAGCTTGAGCTGGCCTTGGTTTCTCGCGTAGCGAATATCCATAGAATCGGTTGAGTACTTTTCCGTGTTAAATTGCAAAATAGGTTTACAGCTTAAGCGTTGACAAAAGAAAAAAGAAAAACAAGTGAAAAGGAATTGAAAAAAAAAAAAAGATCAAAGAAAAATAACTTCACTTTGCATTACGTTTGAACCACCGACCCCAAGCTGCCATTGGAGTACGAAATTAGCGCACTAACCCACTAGGCCACCAATACATTCTCTTAACGCAAGAGTGAATTGTAAATTGTTTATCATTCGGAGTGACGAATTGACTGTCATGCCAACTGAAAGGTGACAGAAATTGAATTACGATCAACTTGAACTTATCCTATGCATTAATCCGGCTCGGATGGTCAAAAAGGCCACTTCTAATTCTCGCAGAATTTCTTGTTTTTTTTGTTGTAGCTTTTTTTGTCGTGGTGTCCGTCGAGAGGCCCGTGCCCCTCTCGGCCAGAGGAAGAAACAATGATATAAATAAAGAAATAATTTGAATAATACCGGTTCCGGGATTTGAACTCGCGACCTTCAAATTCCTAACTCGGCTCCTTATCCGACTGCGCTAATGAGACATCTCTTACGGTGACTGGGGAATTTTGTAGTAAATAAAGTCATTAGGTCGGTCACGCATCGTCTCTTTAAAATCCGTTTCAATGCCCAAGGGTTACAGAGAAAAGAAATGTTTTCTCAGAATTGAATTACTCCAATGTACATCCCATAACGAAGGATATTTATTTGAGAGCGTTTGTTTTGAGCAGTATTTCAGAACAACGATTATTGGGTTTGGAATAAAGGTAAGAAGAGTCTACAGGTTTTATTTTGCGTGATTATAATTATTTTCTCGATGCTCGCGTCGTTGTATCTAAACTTCGCGTAATAATGTAAAGAGTATAAACTTTAATTGACTAAAAGGCGCCCAGAGTAGCATTACGCTTGCTTTCCCGATATTGCGTGTAAGTTATGTTTCTTGTCTGTTTCACTGGTGGGAACGGGCACTTCTGATTGGACAGATATTATAGTTTTGAAACTGTGTCCTGTCTATGGTTATTTTCGTTTCACAATTCATTTGTTTTAAACAAAATCTTTTTTGGGCATTTGTGTTTCTTTTCCGGAATGATAAATTGTAACAACGTTTAAAATAATTTATAAGGCCTATGAAATCTTAAAGAAAGTCCATAACTTTGACTGAATTTACTTTACATGTAACGAGATTGGCAAATGTTGACCTGAGTTAGTGATGGTGCAATACCGGAAGTACTAGTGATGGTGATATACCGGAAGTGAAATCAACCAACACAGCTCTTTTGCGTGGCGTTGTTTGAACATAGCTTAGTAGTATTGGAGATATCGGTTATCGTCGAGAAACTGGTCAACGTATCGAAGACGCAGATTTATACTAAATTCTTTGCTTTCTTCGAAGTTGTCAAGCAAATCGAAGAGCCAATGTTTTGTCAAACTTCGGGTGGCCTTGGTTTCTCGCGTAGCGAATATCCATAGAATCGATTCAGTACTTTTCCGTGTTAAATTTCAAAATAGGTTTACAGCTTAAGCGTTGACAAAAGAAAAAAGAAAAACAAGTGAAAAGGAATAGAAAAAAAAAGAGATCAAAGAAAAAAAAAACCTTCACTCTGTTGAGGCTTGAACCACCGACCCTAATCTGTCATTACAGTTCGAAAAGAGCGCACTAACCCAGTGATGGTGCAATACCGGAAGTGAAATCAACCAACACAGCTCTTTTGCGTGGCGTTGTTTGAACGTACCTTAGTGGTATTGAGATATCAGTTATCGTCGAGAAACCGGTCAACGGATCGAAGACTCAGATTTATACCAAATTGTTCGCTTTCTTTGAAATTGTCAAACAAATCGAAGTGCCAGTGTTTTGTCAAGCTTCAGCTGGCCTTGGTTTCTTGCGTAGCGAATATCCATAGAATCGCTTCTCTACTTTTCCGTGTTAAATTGCAAAATAGGTTTACAGCTTAAAGCGTTGACAAAAGAAAAAAGAAAAACAAGTGAAAAGGAATGGGGAAAAAAAAGAGATAAAACAAAAAAAAACTCCCCTCTGTTGAGGCTTGAGCCACCGACCCTTAGCTGCCATTACAGTAATTTTAAATTGTTTATCATTCAGAATGACGAATTGACTGTCAGGCCAACTGAAAGGTGACAAAAGTTGAATTACGATCAACTTGAACTTATCCTGTGCATTAATCCGGCTCGGATGGTCAAAAAGGCCGCTTCTAATTCTCGCAGAATTTCTTGTTAAGCGGCCGTCGCTTAGCGACGAGCCGCTTCTAGTAATACCCTTTTTTTTTTTTTTTTTTTTTTTTTTGTTGTAGTTTTTTTTGTCGTGGTGTCCGTCGAGAGGCCCGTGCCCCTCTCGGCCAGAGGAAGAAACAATGATATAAGTTAAGAAATAATTTAATAATACCGGTTCCGGGATTTGAACTCGCGACCTACAAATTCCTAACTCGGCTCCTTATCCGACTGCGCTAATGAGGCATCTCTTGCGGTGACTGGGGAATTTTGTAGTAAATAATGTCATTAGGTCGGTCACGCATCGTCTCTTTAAAATCCGTTTCATTGCCCAAGGGTTACAGAGAAAAGAAATGTTTTCTCAGAATTGAATTACTCCAATGTACATCCCATAACGAAGGATATTTATTTGAGAGCGTTTGTTTTGAGCAGTATTTCAGAACAACGATGGGTGTACAGAAGGGTGTACAGGTTTTATTTTGCGTGATTATAATTATTCTCTCGATGCTCGCGTCGTTGTATCTAAACTTCGCGTAATAATGTAAAGAGTATAAACTTTAATTGACTAAAAGGCGCCCAGAGTAGCATTACGCTTGCTTTCCCGATATTGCGTGTAAGTTATGTTTCTTGTCTGTTTCACTGGTGGGAACGGGCACTTCTGATTGGACAGATATTATAGTTTTGAAACTGTGTCCTGTCTATGGTTATTTTCGTTTCACAATGCATTTGTTTTAAACAAAATCTTTGGGCATTTGTGTTTCTTTTCCGGAATGATAAATTGTAACAACGTTTAAAATAATTTATAAGGCCTATGAAATCTTAAAGAAAGTCCATAACTTTCACTGAATTTACTTTACATGTAACGAGATTGGCAAATATTGACCTGAGTTAGTGATGGTGCAATACCGGAAGTACTAGTGATGGTGATATACCGGAAGTGAAATCAACCAACACAGCTCTTTTGCGTGGCGTTGTTTGAACATAGCTTAGTAGTATTGGAGATATCGGTTATCGTCGAGAAACTGGTCAACGTATCGAAGACGCAGATTTATACTAAATTCTTCGCTTTCTTCGAAGTTGTCAAGCAAATCGAAGAGCCAATGTTTTGTCAAACTTCGGCTGGCCTTGGTTTCTCGCGTAGCGAATATCCATAGAATCGATTCAGTACTTTTCCGTGTTAAATTGCAAAATAGGTTTACAGCTTAAGCGTTGACAAAAGAAAAAAGAAAAACAAGTGAAAAGGAATAGAAAAAAAAAGAGATCAAAGAAAAAAAAAACCTTCACTCTTTTGAGGCTTGAACCACCGACCCTAATCTGTCATTACAGTTCCAAAAGAGCGCACTAACCCACTAGGCCACCAAAACCTTCTCTAAATGCTCGATCGAATTTTAACTTTGTCATCATTCGGAGTGAGGAATTGACTGTCATACCAAAATTGAATTACGATCAACTTGAACTTATCCTGTGCATTAATATGGCTCGGATGGTCAAAAAGGCCGCTTCTAATTCTCGCAGAATTTCTTGGTTTTTTTTTTTTTGTAGTTTTTTTTGTCGTGGTGTCCGTCGAGAGGCCCGTGCCCCTCTCGGCCAGAGGATTTTCGTTGAGAATTGTCACGCGATTATGAAAAGAAAGGTAGCTTCGTGGCTGACCATTTTTGCCAGCTTGGGCATAGTATGAAATGCCATATTCTCGACACTTCAAAAATTTTGTGGCTTTGCCTCGTAGGCTAAAGTTTCGGCAGTCTGATTGATCTCTCAGTTTTTGAACGCGTAGTATGCCCGTTGGGTTACCGGGCAAACAACGGAACTCTTCTACAGCGCATGCAACCGAATTTGGAAACTGGCGCGCATCGGACGGATAGTCATAAAATCAACGGTCTCTCTGGTGGCAATTTGAGGGAGATAAGTGGATTTGGTTGGAATTTATTGGCTTTCGCGTGGTGAGGGTTGGTTCGGAGCCCCCTGCCTTCAGTTATTTTGTAATGTACAGTACTCGTAGGAAACAAAATCGACGAAATGGCGTTCAAAACGGCTAGAAGGCACAAGGCGGCTATTGAATGAAGGTAAGAAGGCTTTACAGGTTATATTTTGAGTGATCATGATTATTTTCTCGATGCTCGCATCGTTGTATCTAAACTTCGCGTAATAATATAGAGTGTAAACTTTAATTGACTAAAAGGCAATTTATTACAGGTAGACAAACAAAAAGATTTCTGGCCTTCACGTGGTGAGGTTTCGTTCAGAGCTTCACTGCCTTCAGTTATTTTATAATGTAAAGTACTCGTAGGAAAAAATTCAACGAAATGGAGTTAAAAATGACGGCTAAACTACAGCAAGGAGGCTATGGAATAAGGGTCACAAGGCTGTACAGGTTATATTTTGAGTGATTATAATTAATTTCTCGATGCTTGCGTCGTTGAATCTAAACTTCGCGTAATAATGCAAAGAGTATAAACTTTAATTGACTAAAATTCACCGAGAGGAGCATTACGCTTGCTTTCCCGATATTGCGTGCAAGTTAATTATGTTTTCCTGTTTCACTCGTGGGAACGGGCACTTCTGATTGGACAGATATTATAGTTTTGAAACTGTGTCCTGTCTATGGTTATTTTCGTTTCACAATCCATTTGTTTTAAACAAAATCTTTGGGCATTTGCGTTTCTTTTCCGTAATGATAAATTGTAACAACGTTTAAAATAATTTATAAGGCCTATGAAATCTTAAAGAAAGTCCATAACTTTGACTGAATTTACTTTACATGTAACGAGATTGGCAAATGTTGACCTGAGTTAGTGATGGTGCAATACCGGAAGTACTAGTGATGGTGATATACCGGAAGTGAAATCAACCAACACAGCTCTTTTGCGTGGCGTTTTTTGAACATAGCTTAGTAGTATTGGAGATATCGGTTATCGTCGAGAAACAGGTCAACGTATCAAAGACGCAGATTTATACTAAATTCTTCGCTTTCTTCGAAGTCAAGCAAATCGAAGAGGCAATGTTTTGTCAAACTTCGGCTTGCCTTGGTTTCTCGCGTAGCGAATATCCATAGAATCGATTCAGTACTTTTCCGTGTTAAATTGCAAAATAGGTTTACAGCTTAAGCGTTGACAACAGAAAAAAGAAAAACAAGTGAAAAGGAATAGAAAAAAAAAGAGATCAAAGAAAAAAAAACCTTCACTATGTTGAGACTTGAACCACCGACCCTAAGCTGTGATTACAGTTGGGAAGGAGCGCACTAACCCACTAGGCTACCAAAACCTTCTCTGAATGCTCGATCGAATTTTAACTTCGTTATCATTCGGAGTGAGGAATTGACTGTCATACCAAAATTGAATTACGATCAACTTGAACTTATCCTGTGCATTAATATGGCTCGGATGGTCAAAAAGGCCGCTTCTAATTCTCGCAGAATTTCTTGTTTTTTTTTTTTTTTTGTAGTTTTTTTTGTCGTGGTGTCCGTCGAGAGGCCCGTGCCCCTCTCGGCCAGAGCATTTTCGTTGAGAATTGTCACGCGATTATGAAAAGAAAGGTAGCTTCGTGGCTGACCATTTTTGCCAGCTTGGGCATAGTATGAAACGCCATATTCTCGACACTTTAAAAATTTTGTGGCTTTGCCTCGTAGGCTAAAGTTTCGGCAGTCTGACTGATCTCTCAGTTTTTGAACGCGTAGTATGCCCGTTGGGTTACCGGGCAAACAACGGAACTCTTCTACAGCGCATGCAACCGAATTTGGAAACTGGCGCGCATGGGACGGATAGGCATATAATCTTCGGTCTCTCTGGTGGCAATTTGAGGGAGATAGGTCGATTTGTTTGGAATTTATTGGCGTTCGCGTGGTGAGGGTTGGTTCGGAGCCAACCTGCCTTCAGTTATTTTGTAATGTACAGTACTCGTAGGAAACAAAATCGACGAAATGGCGTTCAAAACGGCTAGAAGGCATCAGGCGGCTATTGAATGAAGGTAAGAAGGCTTTACAGGTTATATTTTGAGTGATCATGATTATTTTCTCGATGCTCGCATCGTTGTATCTAAACTTCGCGTAATAATATAGAGTGTAAACTTTAATTGACTAAAAGGCAATTTATTACAGGTAGACAAACAAAAAGATTTCTGGCCTTCACGTGGTGAGGTTTCGTTCAGAGCTTCACTGCCTTCAGTTATTTTATAATGTAAAGTACTCGTAGGAAAAAATTCAACGAAATGGAGTTAAAAATGACGGCTAAACTACAGCAAGGAGGCTATGGAATAAGGGTCACAAGGCTGTACAGGTTATATTTTGAGTGATTATAATTAATTTCTCGATGCTTGCGTCGTTGAATCTAAACTTCGCGTAATAATGCAAAGAGTATAAACTTTAATTGACTAAAATTCACCGAGAGGAGCATTACGCTTGCTTTCCCGATATTGCGTGCAAGTTATGTTTTGCCTGTTTCACTCGTGGGAACGGGCACTTCTGATAGGACAGATATTTAGAGTTTCGAAACACGATGCCGTTGTTTGAAACAAAATCTTTTGATATTTGTGTTTCTTTTCCAGAATGATAAATTGTAACAACGTTTAAAATAATTCATAAGGCCTATGAAACTTTGAAGAAAGTCCATAACTTTCAGTGAATTTACTTTACATGTAGCGAGATTGTTGGAGATATAAACATAATTTAATCGGCTTCGACAACTCAAGTGGTCGAAACTTCATATTTGTAATACATGTGCCTCCCTTTTGTGTTCATTGCATACCGTTTCCCTGTTATTCTTTTAAAAAGAAAATAAAACTGCCATTTGCGTACGGTTACTGCTAAGTTTAAGAAACCGGAAACTGCGTTACGTCGCTTCCGTTAGAAAAGTATGTAATCTCTTGAAAAACTTTCCTTCTGAGTAAGTAAGAACATCGGACGGGTTGGCATATAATCTTCCGTATCTCTGGTGACAATTAGAGGAGATAGGTCGATTTGTTTGGAATTTATTGGCCTTCGCGTGGTGAGGGTTCGTTCAGAGCTCCTCTGCCTTAAGTTACTTTATAACGTACAGTACTCATAGGAAAAAAATTCGACAAAGTGGCGTTTAAAAGGGCTGGAAGGCACAAGGCGGGTATGGAATAAAGGTAAAAAAAGGCTTTACAGGTTATATTTTGCGTGATTATGGTTATTTTCTCGATGCTCGCGTCTTTGTATCTAAACTGTGCGTAAATAATGCAGAGAATATATACTTAAATTGGCTAAAAGGCAATTTATTACACTGAGGTAGGCAAACGAAAAGATTTCATATTGAAGAAAGATTTGCTTTTATTTCTCTGAAATACGCGTACTTAGAAATTTTTACTGAACCCGATTCCACACACAGCTGTACGCTTTGAGCTGCTTGTGTTTACTTGAGCATAAATTAATTTTGTCAAAGTTGTCAGTTGCGTGAAAATATGGCGCGTTTTTAGTGTCAAAATTCAAAACCTCGTTTCAAACATGCTATTTTTCTATTCAAATATTCGATCCTGTAATTAAAACCTAGGGCTCTTCAATTCAAATATGGTATCCTTCTATTTCGATTTCCAATTCGTAAATTAAACTTCTTGTTTAACAATTCAGATACGCTATTTGGTGTCTGAAACATCCATGGTTTCAATTCAAAGCAACATTTCTTCAATTCAGTTATGCTCTTTTTCTACTCAAACGTGCAGTCCTTCGTTTCAAAAATGGTTTTCTGCTAGCCAAACATCCAGTCGTCTAATTCAAACCTGCTATCGAGCAATTCAAATTTCCAATCTCGCAATTCAAAATAGTCAATTTCGCGAGTAAAAATGCTATCCTTCTATTCCAATATACAATTCTTCACCGCAAACCCCTACAATTCGTCAATTCAAATACACTATTCCACAGTTCAAACAAGCTTTTGTCGACAGAAACATGCAATCCTTCGTTTTGAAACTACCGTTCTGCAATTCAAATACTCTACTCTTCAATTCAAACCGACAATTCTTCTATTCCAACGCGTAATCTTTCAAGTCAGACCTGCTTTTCGACTATGGAGACATCCGGTCGTTTAATTTGATAACCCTGTTCATCACTTCAAATACTCCAACTCGTTTTGCAAACATTCAATTCTTCAATGCGAACGTGACATTTGACACTCGTCATTTCAAACACGCAATCCTTCAATTCAAACACTCAAACTTTCATCCCAAACACTCAAACTTTCATCCCAAACACGCTGTCCTTCGTCGTCGCCTGGAACCTAGCCCGGCCACGCATGCGTAGTAGGAAGACAAATTCGCGGCAGAAGCTGAGCTGAAGGCGGGAATCGGCGCGAAGGTAAGTTGTACTTTTTGCACACGGCTTCTATTCTGTGCTCTAGAATTAGCTCTGTATCATCTTGATTTCTTTTCTCAGCCATGTCTGTCGCAAAATGTAAGGAATTACTGGACGAAGTAGCCAAATTATGTGCTCAAACTTCTCGTCAAGTATCTTCTCATGATACTCCTCAAACGCCGGCTGTCACGAACAGAAATACACCTTCTGTTTCATCTGCCACTGACTCGTCAACTTCTGTTGCACTTGGATTCCAAGAGCACCGTAGATTATTCGGGTTTAACCCTACGGCCTGTCAGACGACAAGCAAAAGACGAAAAAGGGAAAATAGTGGAACGTCGAAAAAGGTGAAACGACCCACATGGAACAGGACTTTCGTGTGCCTGGGGAATACAAGGGAAGAAAGAATGCCAACCCCCAAAGAGTACCGAGAGCTCAAAGCTGCTGATCTGGGTGAAAAAAGATTAACATTCTTCGCTGACAGCACCTCTGTTGATTTTGATAATAAATATTGAAAGACGCCTTCCCCAAACTGGAGACAGCAGGAGGCTATACACTGCTGTGCGGGAGTCACACTCGACAGCTTGAAGTTATCAATCCTCCTTACAATATACCGAGACTTAAAGAACATTTTGTCGGTCAGGGAAAGCTGTTCATTAGGCCCCTGCAAAAGGATCTGGACATTAGCCCGACTGGCACCTCTCGGGAGGATGAAGAGGTGAGATGATTTAAAAGCAGGAATGTATAACCTGCATTTCCATGCTTTTTATTTAAGCCTAATAATAATAATAATAATAATAATGATAATAATATTAATAATAATAATGATAATAATATTAATAATAATAATGATAATAATATGATAATAATACAGTATACACTTGTCAGATACAGAAACCCAAGTAGTGTGTTTGAAATACCTACTTTTTTCTAAAATCATAATACATGTACTATGATTTTAGAAAAAAGTAGGTATTTCAAACACACTACTTGGGTTTCTGTATCTGACAGGTGTATACTGTATTATTAACATATTATTATCATTATTATTATTAATATTATTATCATTATTATTATTATTATTATTATTATTATTAGGCTTAAATAAAAAGCATGGAAATGCAGGTTATACATTCCTGCTTTTAAATCATCTCACCTCTTCATCCTCCCGAGAGGTGCCAGTCGGGCTAATGTCCAGATCCTTTTGCAGGGGCCTAATGAACAGCTTTCCCTGACCGACAAAATGTTCTTTAAGTCTCGGTATATTGTAAGGAGGATTGATAACTTCAAGCTGTCGAGTGTGACTCCCGCACAGCAGTGTATAGCCTCCTGCTGTCTCCAGTTTGGGGAAGGCGTCTTTCAATATTTATTATCAAAATCAACAGAGGTGCTGTCAGCGAAGAATGTTAATCTTTTTTCACCCAGATCAGCAGCTTTGAGCTCTCGGTACTCTTTGGGGGTTGGCATTCTTTCTTCCCTTGTATTCCCCAGGCACACGAAAGTCCTGTTCCATGTGGGTCGTTTCACCTTTTTCGACGTTCCACTATTTTCCCTTTTTCGTCTTTTGCTTGTCGTCTGACAGGCCGTAGGGTTAAACCCGAATAATCTACGGTGCTCTTGGAATCCAAGTGCAACAGAAGTTGACGAGTCAGTGGCAGATGAAACAGAAGGTGTATTTCTGTTCGTGACAGCCGGCGTTTGAGGAGTATCATGAGAAGATACTTGACGAGAAGTTTGAGCACATAATTTGGCTACTTCGTCCAGTAATTCCTTACATTTTGCGACAGACATGGCTGAGAAAAGAAATCAAGATGATACAGAGCTAATTCTAGAGCACAGAATAGAAGCCGTGTGCAAAAAGTACAACTTACCTTCGCGCCGATTCCCGCCTTCAGCTCAGCTTCTGCCGCGAATTTGTCTTCCTACTACGCATGCGTGGCCGGGCTAGGTTCCAGGCGACGACGAAGGACAGCGTGTTTGGGATGAAAGTTTGAGTGTTTGGGATGAAAGTTTGAGTGTTTGAATTGAAGGATTGCGTGTTTGAAATGACGAGTGTCAAATGTCACGTTCGCATTGAAGAATTGAATGTTTGCAAAACGAGTTGGAGTATTTGAAGTGATGAACAGGGTTATCAAATTAAACGACCGGATGTCTCCATAGTCGAAAAGCAGGTCTGACTTGAAAGATTACGCGTTGGAATAGAAGAATTGTCGGTTTGAATTGAAGAGTAGAGTATTTGAATTGCAGAACGGTAGTTTCAAAACGAAGGATTGCATGTTTCTGTCGACAAAAGCTTGTTTGAACTGTGGAATAGTGTATTTGAATTGACGAATTGTAGATTTGCGGTGAAGAATTGTATATTGGAATAGAAGGATAGCATTTTTACTCGCGAAACTGACTATTTTGAATTGCGAGATTGGAAATTTGAATTGCTCGATAGCAGGTTTGAATTAGACGACTGGATGTTTGGCTAGCAGAAAACCATTTTTGAAACGAAGGACTGCACGTTTGAGTAGAAAAAGAGCATAACTGAATTGAAGAAATGTTGCTTTGAATTGAAACCATGGATGTCTCAGACACCAAATAGCGTATCTGAATTGTTAAACAAGAAGTTTAATTTACGAATTGGAAATCGAAATAGAAGGATACCATATTTGAATTGAAGAGCCCTAGGTTTTAATTACAGGATCGAATATTTGAATAGAAAAATAGGGGAGAGTTGAAAACACTGACCCCCGCTCCGTGGACTACCCACTGACCCCCACTCCGTGGACTACCCCACGGAGTACTCCATGGACTACCCTATGGACTACTCCACGGACTACCCCTCTTATGGTAAAACAAAAATTACTTTAAGGCTTAAAAAAAGATACAAAAGACGTACTTGCGTCAGTCGCCATCTTGGTTACCGCCATTTTACTCAGCGGGTTTACCTAAAATATGGAATCCTGAATATGGATTCCGGAATCCGGAATCTAGACTCAACTGGAAGGAACAAACCAAGTCCCAGACTAAGACTCCACTCCTGTCACCTACCTCCCCCTGTAAGATATCTACCGTCTTCTTCGGATCTTTTATTCCTCTTATTAATTTCATGGATTATTTATTTTAGAGCTATTTCAAGTCTTTGTGCTCATGATGTTTTTAAAAATTATTGTTTCCATGCTCCGGAAATGACCCTCAGTTATCAAACTAACTGTTGATACTGAATACAGTGGCGAATGCTATTAAAATCATGCTTCGGATGCACATTTTGTGTCGCTAAAAGTAGTTGGTTGAATAGTTGACAACCTGTCAATCGCATATGAGCAGAAACAAATAAATAGGTAGTGGAGTTCGATCATTTGCAGGAACATTTGGTTTCAAATATTGTCCTCAATCCGAGCTCTTTCTGATTTTCTCGATTCCGGAATCCCGAGTCCGGATTCCGGATTCTTATTCTATCTTTTAGGTAAACCCACCGAGTAAAATGGCGGTAACCAAGATGGCGACTGACGCAAGTACGTCTTTTGTACCTTATTTTCAGCCTAAAAGTGTCTTTTGTTTTACTATAAGAGGGGTAGTCCGTGGAGTAGTCCATAGGGTAGTCCGTGGAGTACTCCGTGGGGTAGTCCACGGAGTGGGGGTCAGTGGGTAGTCCACGGAGCGGGGGTCAGTGTTTTCAACTCTCCCGAAAAATAGCATGTTTGAAACGAGGTTTTGAATTTTGACACTAAAAACGCGCCATATGAAAACGCGTCTCTCTCGTTATCAGTTCAATAGTTCACAATGATTTTTATCTCATTAGAGAGCCAAAAATACGGGCTATTTGAATTTGGAAAGCAGTTTGCAGTAACTAAGAAGAAAAACTTGAAATATTTTTGTTTGCGGTAAACCACAAATAACTCGTTTAAAAATATTCATAGCGACTTGGACTGGTACAATTTCTCGCCTTTGTAAAAGTAAGTCGTTTGTAACTAGCCTTTTACCCGGCGTTGTGTAATAATTTTTGTCTCTCCGGGAAGCTAGAAACATATCCTATTCAAATTCCGAAACTATTATTCTTTTAAAAGGAAAACAAAACCGCCATTTGCATACGGTTACTGCTAAGTTTGAGAAACAGGAAACTGCCTAAAGTCGCTTCCGGTAGAAAAGTATGCAATCTTTTGAAAAACTTTCCTCCTGTATAATATCACCTTATGAGTCTAGTTTTACACCAAAAGAAACAAGAAACAATGTAGTTTACAAATATTAGAACGTTTTTTCTTCTAACAAAATGGAAAACTAAAAATTGCTCATGCGGAGTTAAGTTTATGCAAGTAAACACATTAAATTTTGTGGAATGCGTGAAAAATTGTAAGTCGCCTTGTATTTATCGCTTGATAATAATTTTCCTACCTATGGAAAGTTCAAACCATGCAGTATTCGAATTCCGTATTCTTCAACAAAAAAATTTATTTGGGGGTAGGAGTCACGAATCGCAAAAGCCTTTGAATCCTGTTGACCGAGTAGTAGCCTAGCCACGAGTTACTGCGAGATGGTGCAATACTGAATGAAATCAACAACGCAGCTGTTTTGATTGCGTGACGTTGTTTGTAGTTAAAGCTAGCTTAGCTTTGCAGTGGTGGAGATATCGGTTATCGTCGAAAAAGTGGTCGACGGATCTAAGAAGCCGCTTTATACCAAATTCTTCACTTTGTGTGAAACAAATCCGAGGATTAGTCATTTGGTGTTTTGACACAGTTTGACAAGCTGTGACAAGTGTTGGAGTCTGTCTGAATCGTCTGTCACGCTAACTGAAAGGCGCCTTCAACAAAAAATGAACTAATGTACTATCGACTTCAACCGAATCCTGTGCGTTAATCCGCCTCGGATGGTGAAAAAGGCCGGTTATGAATTCGTTCAGAATTTCTTGGTTTTTTTTATGTGGTTATTTTTCGTCGTGGTGTCCGCCGAGAGGCCAGTGCCCCTCTCGGCCAGAGGAAGAAACAGTTACATAAAGTGAAGAAATAAATTGTCTAATAGCGGCGCCCGGACTTGAACTCGCGACCTCCAGATCCCAACTGCGGCCCCTTATTCGATTGCGCTAATGAGCCATCTCTTGCGATACTTAGTGAATTTTGTAGTAAATAAAGTCATTCGGTCGGTCACGCATCGTCTCTTTAAAAGCCTTTCAATACTCAAGGGTTACAGAGAAAATAAATGTTTTGTCAGAATTGAATTACTCCAATGTACATCCAATAGCAAAGAAATTTATTTGAAAGCGTTTATTTTGAGCAGTATTTCACAACGAGTCCGATCTTAACTAAAGCTATTCGGAAGACCGTAAATGTTTTTGAATTGAACTTGTAGATTTTGGTGGCTATAAAATACAGGTGTCAGAGTCCGAAATGGCGAAATCCTTTCAAAAAGAAATGTTTAGTCAGAATTATAGGAAATGAATTTATTTGAGCGTTCCTTTTGACCCGGTTTTGAAGATAAACAAATATTGACCGAGTTAGTGATGGTGCAATACCGGAAGTACTACCGGAAGTGAAATCAACCAACACAGCTCTTTTGCGTGGCGTTATTTGAACATACCTTAGCAGTATTGAGATATCGGTTATCGTCGAGAAACTGGTCAACGGATCGAAGACGCAGATTTATACCAAATTGTTCGCTTTCTTTGAAATTGTCAAACAAGTCGAAGTGCCAGTGTTTTGTGAAGCTTCAGCTGGCGTTGGTTTCTAAATCTAAATCTAAATATCATTATGTCGGCAAAATCGTGGAACGACATCACGCCAACTCTAAAAAGCTAAAAAATAAAACTATACTAAAATATACAAAAATAACAGTAAAAGTTAAAATACTGATAAAATTATACTAATTAAGTTTACTTTTAAAAATACAAAGAGATTGGCTGGAGACAGTCTCTTGTGGGAGTTTGTTCCATTCAGTTATTGTCCTGGGAAAAAAAGAAAATCTAAAAATATCTTTATGTCCTTTTGGTACAATAAACTTAAAATCATGGCTTCCCCGAGTCCTCCTTTCTCTGTTTGCTTTCAAATAATTCCCCCAGTCCCCATCTAGGAGGCCGTGGCACATCTTGTATACAGTGGAGAGCCTTGCGTGTCTCCTCATCGTTTCAAGTGTGTCCCACCGTAGGTCTTGCAGCATTTCCGTCACGCTCGCTGTTCGATCGTAATTTCCAGTAGCAAAGCGCGCTGCTTTCCGCTGTATCCTTTCTAGAGCGGCTTTATCTTTCTGGTGGTGTGGGTCCCATGCACTACAGGCATACTGGAGTTTTGGCCTCACAAGAGTCTTGTACGCAGTTTCTTTCACTGTCTTTGGGCAGTTCCACAGGTTTCGCTTGATAAGTCCCAAGATCTTATTTGCTTTAGATGTGATAGTTTCGACATGTGGTGACCACCTCATTTTGTTATCGAGCATTACCCCCAAATAAGGGTGACGTTCAACTTCTTCTAGGATTTCTCCACAGAATACATATTCCCGCTTTGGTGGATCCCTCCTCGTTGTAAAACACATGATTTTGCACTTTGAAGGATTAAATTCCATCTGCCACTTTTGTTGCCAATCTTCTAATCTATACAAATCATCTTGGAGATCAGCTGTGTCATCATCACAGCAAATTGTCCCATATAACAGCGCATCGTCAGCAAAAAGTCTAACAGTAGAGTTCAGACCATCAGGTAAATCATTTACATACATTAAGAACAATAGTGGTCCTAAGACTGTTCCTTGGGGAACGCCGGATGTTGTAACTACAGGTGCAGATGATTCTCCCCCAATTACCACTGATTGGGTACGCTGTGTTAGAAACGACTCGAACCAGTTATGTAGTTGGCCACGAATTCCGTAATAATCAAGTTTCTTCAAAAGTCGGCGATGGGGAACTTTGTCAAATGCTTTTGAAAAATCGAGGATTGCAGCGTGAATTGTTTTGTTGGACTGGATGGCACTCGCTATATCATGAATGGTACATATGAGCTGTGTTTCTGTTGATCGTTTCGCCCTAAAACCATGTTGGTAATCAGTGAGCACTCCATATTGTGAAAGATGCTTCATAACATGGCTGTGTACGATATGTTCGAGTACCTTTGATGCGATGCAGGTAAGTGACACGGGCCTATAGTTTGAGGGATCCGATTTCTTTCCCTTCTTGTGAATAGCACATACGTTGGCGTGTTTCCATTGGATAGGCACAGTTCCGGTATCAATACAATCTTGATAAATATCAGTAAGAACCTTTGATATTTCCTGGGCATTTTCCTTTAAAAACCAAGGAGGAATTCCATCCGGACCATACGCTTTGTCTGCTTTCAACCCGTTAAGTTGCTTTTCAACTCCACTAGTTGTGATGTTTATTGTTGCAATAGTCGGAATAGGATTTTCGCCAAGGTGTGGGATATTCTCTGTTTCTTCCTTATTAAAAACACTGGAAAACTGGCTATTTAGCACTTCGGCCTTAGCTCTCGGTTCGGTAAACACTTCATTTCCAACTTTGAGATCTTGGTTATCTGTGTCCTCCTTCCCTAGCTTTTTGATGTGTGACCAAAAAGCCTTTGGGTTTTGTTTTATAGAGTCGCCGAGAAAATCAGATAGATAATCGTTCCTGGACCTATTCAAGTTCTTGTGTAATTGCTTCCTGACTAGTTTAAATTTATTCCAGTGGGATTGCCTTCCAGATTTCTTCGCCCTGTTGTATAGCCTTTGCTTTAACCTCGTTTGTCTTCTCAAGTTACGGTTAAACCAAGGTAAGTTATGGCGTGATGTAGTGAACTTGTGCGGTATACAGGAATCCATTATTCCAGTAAGCCTATGTTGAAACATATTCCACTTTGCGTCTACGGACTCGTTCTTCATATCTTCAAAATCATTCGCAAGGTCTTGTAGTTCTTTTTTTATACGAGTGGTGTCTGACTTTTTCCTCATGTAAATCTTGCGTCTAACTGGCTTTTTTCTTCTGCATGCCAAGTTCACTTCAAAGAGAACCATATCGTGATCACTTATTCCCGGGATTACCCTAACATTGTTAATGATATTGACGTTATTTGTCAACACAAGATCGAGAATGTTGTCATCCCTAGTAGGTTCTTTTACTAGTTGGGTAAGTCCGTGTTCATCGATGATTTCAAGCAGCCGTTCAGAATTTAAAGAGCAATTTATTGGTTCAGGATAGTTCCATTTGAGGTCCGGGGCGTTGAAATCTCCCGCCACGATTACGTTGCTTGTATTTAATCTATCGCCTAACCTGAATAAAGATGAGTCAAGTTCTTGTAGACTGTTTATGTCGGTCTTGTTTGGGCGATAGAAGGAGGCGAAGAATAAAGATTTTGATCTCTTGTTTTGGATCTGACATTTGGTCCAAATAATCTCACAATCCGTGTTCAAATCATCGCGATGAGTAACGATAATATCTTTCTTCACTGCTTGGAAAACACCACCATGGTTGTCAGATATGCGATCTTTCCGATAGATGTTGTAGTTATCTGGAAAAATTTCGCCGCTCTTGATATCTGGATATAGCCATGACTCATTGCCAAGAATTATATCTGGTTTATATTGATCGACGACTGCAGCAATATCGGCGACTTTGTTCTTGATGCTTTGACAATTTACGGCAAGGCAAGTCAATTTGCATTTAGCAACTTTCGACCGGCGTTCTTGTTTGTTATTGAAAATCACGCGGACATTTTGTGAAGTCGTACTATTTGCGATGGAAGCTTCCTGTAGTGGCTGAAAAGAGTTTGGTGAAACCAGGGAATCAATAGGGTCGTTAAAGAATGAGTCTGAAAAATTAGGAAACCCGCATTGTGGACATATCCATGTGAGTAAAGTATTGGGAAGAATTTCATACGTTGACAAGTCGGCATTACTGCACTTGGCGTGGTACAAAACATCACACATGTCGCATTTTATCCCCATCTGGCTGTTCTTTACGGGCTTAGTGCGTTCACCACAAGGTTGCTTGTGTTGAGGTCCCGGGTTCAGCTCGATGTTTCCACTCAGCAATAGCAGTGAAAGCAGTAATCGCCTAGATGGATTTCTTGCGGTCGATTTGAAGATGGTCGAGCGAGTGAGTTCACGTCGGCAACGATTCACCGCTTCCAAACCTGCTCGGATAGGTCGTTTTAAGGCCAAGGTTAAATTCAAACCAAAGTCGATACTCTTATTTTGAGATTCATATAGTTTCGATATTGCTAAGAGTAAATAAGTGCCAGCCAGGAGTAAGGTCACAGCAGGATAAAGACGAGTCACCGCCATGTCGACTCACACGCCCGCCCCTAGCGAATATCCATAGAATATCCATAGAATCGGTTGAGTACTTTTCCCTGTTAAATTGCAAAAAAGGTTTACAGCTTAAGCGTTGACAAAAGAAAAAAGAAAAAAAAGTGAAAAGGAATAGAAAAACAAGAGAGATCAAGAAAAAAAAACTTCACTTTGTTGAGGCTTGAACCACCGACCCTATGCTGTCATTACAATGCGAAAAGAGCGCACCAACCCGCTAGGCCACCAAAACCTCCTCTGAAACCGTAGTTGAATTTTAAATCCTTTATCATTCGGAGTGACGAATTGACTGTCATGCCAACTGAAAGGTGACAAAAATTTAATTACGATCAACTTGAACTCATCCTATGCATTAATCCGACTCGATGGTAAAAAAGGCCGCTTCTAATTCTCGCAGAATTTCTTGTTTTTTTTTTTTTTTTTTTTTTTTTTTTTTTTTTTTTTTTGTAGTTTTTTTTGTCGTGGTGTCCGTCGAGAGGCCCGTGCCCCTCTCGGCCAGAGGAAGAAACAATGACATAAGTAAAGAAATAATTTAATTATACCGGATCCGGTTTTAGAACTCGCGACCATCAAATTCTTACCTCGGCCCCTTATCCGATTGCGCTAATGAGACATCTGTTGCGGCGAGTAAGGAATTTTGTAGTAAATAAAGTCATTAGGTCGGTCAGGCATCGTCTCTTTAAAATCCGTTTCAATGCCCAACGGTTACAGAGAAAAGAAACGTTTTCTCAGAATTGAATTACCCCAGTGTACATCCCATAACAAAGGATATTTATTTGAAAGCGTTTGTTTTGAGCAGTATTTCATAACAACACATGATTGGGTATGGAATAAAGGTCAGAAGGGTGTACAGGTTTTATTTTGCGTGATTATAATTATTTTCTCGATGCTCGCGTCGTTGTATCTAAACTTTGCGTAATAATGTAAAGAGTATAAACGTTTAACTGACTAAAAGGCACCCAGAGTAGCATAACGCTTGCTTTCCCGATATTGCGTGTATTAAAAGTTATGTTTCTTGTCTGTTTCACTCGTGGGAACGGGCACTTCTGATTGGACAGATATTATAGTTTTGAAACTGTGTCCTGTCTATGGTTATTTTCGTTTCACAATTCATTAGTTTTAAAAACAATCTTTTTTGGGCATTTGTGTTTCTTTTCCGGAATGATAAATTGTAAAAAAAATTTTAAAGGCCCTATGAAATCTTAAAGAAAGTCCATAACTTTCACTGAATTTACTTTACATGTAACGAGATTGTTCGTGACCCGGTTTTGAAGATAAACAAATATTGACCGAGTTAGTGATGGTGCAATACCGGAAGTGAAATCAACCAACACAGCTCTTTTTTGCGTGGCGTTGTTTGAACATACCTTAGTGGTATTGAGTTATCAGTTATCGTGGAGAAACCGGTCAACGGATCGAAGACTCAGATTTATAGCAAATTGTTCGCTTTCTTTGAAATTGTCAAACAAATCGAAGTGCCAGTGTTTTGTGAAGCTTCAGCTGGCCTTGGTTTCGCGCGTAGCGAATATCCATAGAATCGCTTCACTACTTTTCCGTGTTTAAATTGCAAAATAGGTTTACAGCTTAAGCGTTGACAAAAGAAAAAAGAAAAACAAGTGAAAAGGAATGGAAAAAAAAGAGATAAAAGAAAAAAAAATTTTCACTCTGTTGAGACTTGAACCACCCACCCTACGCTGCCATGCCAGTATACAACCAGCACATTAACCCACTAGGCCACTAAAACCTCCTCTTAACGCAGTTTCGAATTTTAAATTCTATATCATTCAGAATGACGAATTGACTGTCATGCCAACTGAAAGGTGACAAAAATTGAATCACGATCAACTTGAACTTATCCTGTGCATTAATCCGGCTCGGATGGTCAAAAAGGCCGCTTCTAATTCTCGCAGAATTTCTTGTTTTTTTTTTTGTAGTTTTTTTTGTCGTGGTGTCCGTCGAGAGGCCCGTGCCCCTCTCGGCCAGAGGAAGAAACAATGACATAAGTAAAGAAATAATTTAATAATACCGGTTCCGGGATTTGAACTCGCGACCTTCAAATTTCTAACTCGGCCCCTTATCCGACTGCGCTAATGAGACACCTCTTGCAGTAACTGGGGAATTTTGTAGTAAATAAAGTCATTAGGTCGGTCACGCATCGTCTCTTTAAAATCCGTTTCAATGCCCAAGGGTTACAGAGAAAGAAATGTTTTCTCAGAATTGAATTACTCCGATGTACATCCCATAACGAAGGATATTTATTTGAGAGCGTTTGTTTTGAGCAGTATTTCAGAACAACGATGATTGGGTATGGAATAAAGGTAAGAAGGGTGTACAGGTTTTATTTTGCGTGATTATAATTATTTTCTCGATGCTCGCGTCGTTGTATCTAAACTTCGCGTAATAATGTAAAGATTATAAACTTTTAGTTGACTAAAAGGCACCCAGAGTAGCATTACGCTTGCTTTCCCGATATTGCGTGTAAGTTATGTTTCTTGTCTGTTTCACTCGTGGGAACGGGCACTTCTGATTGGACAGATATTATAGTTTTGAAACTGTGTGCTGTCTATGGTTATTTTCGTTTCACAATTCATTAGTTTTCAAAAAAATCTTTTTTGGGCATTTGTGTTTCTTTTCCGGAATTCTAAATTGTAAAAAAATTGTCAAACTTCGGCTGGCCTTGGTTTCTCGCGTAGCGAATATCCATAGAATCGATTCAGTACTTTTCCGTGTTAAATTGCAAAATAGGTTTACAGCTTAAGCGTTGACAAAAGAAAAAAGAAAAAACAAGTGAAAAGGAATAGAAAAAAAAGGAGATCAAAGAAAAAAAAAAACCTTCACTGTGTTAAGGCTTGAACCACCGACCCTAATCTGTCATTATTGTTCGAAAAGAGCGCACTAACCCACTAGGCCACCAAAACCTTCTCTAAATGTTCAACCGAATTTTAACTTTGTTATCATTCGGAGTGAGGAATTGACTGTCATACCAAAATTGAATTACGATCAACTTGAACTTATCCTGTGCATTAATATGGCTGGGATGGTCAAAAAGGCCGCTTCTAATTCTCGCAGAATTTCTTGTTAAGCGGCCGTCGCTTAGCGACGAGCCGCTTCTAGTAATACCCTTTTTTTTTTTAAGCGGCCGTCGCTTAGCGACGAGCCGCTTCTAGTAATACCCTTTTTTTTTTTTTTTTTTTTTTTTTTTTTTTGTAGTTTTTTTTGTCGTGGTGTCCGTCGAGAGGCCCGTGCCCCTCTCGGCCAGAGGATTTTCGTTGAGAATGTCACGCGATTATGAAAAGAAAGGTAGCTTCGTGCTGACCATTTTGCCAGCTTGGGCATAGTATGAAATGCCATATTCTCGACACTTCAAAAATTTTGTGGCTTTGCCTCGTAGGCTAAAGTTTCGGCAGTCTGATTGATCTCTCAGTTTTGAACGCGTAGTATGCCCGTTGGGTTACCGGGCAAACAACGGAACTCTTCTACAGCGCATGCAACCGAATTTGGAAACTGGCACGCATCGGACGGATAGGCATATAATCTTCGGTCTCTCTGGTGGCAATTTGAGGGAGATAAGTGGATTTGGTTGGAATTTATTGGCTTTCGCGTGGTGAGGGTTGGTTCGGAGCCCCCTGCCTTCAGTTATTTTGTAATGTACAGTACTCGTAGGAAACAAAATCGACGAAATGGCGTTCAAAACGGCTAGAAGGCACAAGGCGGCTATTGAATGAAGGTAAGAAGGCTTTACAGGTTATATTTTGAGTGATCATGATTATTTTCTCGATGCTCGCATCGTTGTATCTAAACTTCGCGTAATAATATAGAGTGTAAACTTTAATTGACAAAGGCAATTTATTACGGGTTAGACAAACAAAAAGATTTCCTGGCTCACGTGGTGAGGTTTTTCTTCAGGCTTTCACTGCCTCAGTTATTTATAATGTAAAGTACTCGTAGGAAAAATTCAACGAAATGGAGTTAAAAATGACGGCTAAACTACAGCAAGGAGGCTATGGAATAAGGGTCACAAGGCTTGTACAGGTTATATTTTGAGTGATTATAATTAATTTCTCGATGCTCGCGTCGTTGAATCTAAACTTCGCGTAATAATGCAAAGAGTATAACTTTAATTGACTAAAATTCACCGAGAGGAGCATTACGCTTGCTTTCCCGATATTGCGTGCAAGTTAATTATGTTTTGCCTGTTTCACTCGTGGCAACGGGCACTTCTGATTGGACAGATATTATAGTTTTGAAAACTGTGTCCTGTCTATGGTTATTTTCGTTTCACAATTCATTTGTTTTAAAAAAATTCTTTGGGCATTTGCGTTTCTTTTCCGTAATGATAAATTGTAACAACGTTTAAAATAATTTATAAGGCCTATGAAATCTTAAAGAAAGTCCAAACTTTCACTGATTTACTTTACATGTAACGAGATTGACAAATTATTGACCGAGTTAGTGATGGTGCAATACCGAATTACTAGTGATGGTGATATACCGGAAGTGAAATCAACCAACACAGCTCTTTTGCGTGGCGTTGTTTGAACATAGCTTAGTAGTATTGGAGATATCGGTTATCGTCGAGAAAACAGGTCAACGTATCAAAGACGCAGATTTATACTAAATTCTTCGCTTTCTTCGAAGTCAAGCAAATCGAAGAGGCAATGTTGTTTCAAACTTCGGCTTGCCTTGGTTTCTCGCGTAGCGAATATCCATAGAATCGATTCAGTACTTTTCCGTGTTAAATTGCAAAATAGGTTTACAACTTAAGCTTTGACAACAGAAAAAAGAAAAACAAGTGAAAGGAATAGAAAAAAAAAAGAGATCAAAGAAAAAAAGACCTTCACTATGTTGAGACTTGAACCACCGACCCTAAGCTGTGATTACAGTTGGAAGGAGCGCACTAACCCGCTACTAAAACCTTCTCTGAATGCTCGATCGAATTTTAACTTCGTTATCATTCGGAGTGAGGAATTGACTGTCATACCAAAATTGAATTACGATCAACTTGAACTTATCCTGTGCATTAATATGGCTCGGATGGTCAAAAAAGGCCGCTTCTAATTCTCGCAAGAATTTCTTGTGAAGCGGCCGTCGCTTAGCGACGAGCCGCTTCTAGTAATACCCTTTTTTTTTTTTTTTTTTTTTTTTTTTTTGTAGTTTTTTTTTGTCGTGGTGTCCGTCGAGAGGCCCGTGCCCCTCTCGGCCAGAGGAAGAAGAACAATGACATAAGTAAAGAAAATTTAATATACCGGATCCGGTTTTAGAACTCGCGACCATCATATTCTTACCTCGGCCCCTTATCCGATTGCGCTAATGAGACATCTGTTGCGGCGAGTAAGGAATTTTGTAGTAAATAAAGTCATTAGGTCGGTCACGCATCGTCTCTTAAAATCCGTTTCAATGCCCAAACGGTTACTGAGAAAAGAAATGTTTTTCTCAGAATTGAATTACCCTAGTGTACATCCCATAACAAAGGATATTTATTTGAGAGCGTTTGTTTTGAGCAGTATTTCAGAACAACAGATTGATTGGGTATGGAATAAAGGTCAGAAGGGTGTACAGGTTTTATTTGCGTGATTATAATTATTTTCTCGATGCTCGCGTCGTTGTATCTAAACTTTGCGTAATAATGTAAAGAGTATAAACTTTTAATTGACTAAAAGGCACCCAGAGGTAGCATAACGCTTGCTTTCCCGATATTGCGTGTATATTAAAAGTTGTGTTTCTTGTCTGTTCACTCGTGGGACGGGCACTTCTGATTGGACAGATATTATAGTTTTGAAACTGTGTCCTTTCTATGGTTATTTTTGTTTCACAATTCATTTGTTTTAAAAAAAATCTTTTTTGGCATTTGTGTTTCTTTTCCGGAATGATAAATTGTAACAACGTTTTAAAATAATTTATAAGGGCCTATGAAATCTTAAAGAAAGTCCAAACTTTCACTGAATTTACTTTACATGTAACGTGATTGTTCGTGACCCGGTTTGAAGAAAAAAAAAATATTGACCGAGTTTAGTGATGGTGCAATACCGGAAGGGAAATCAAACAACACAGCTCTTTTGCGTGGCGTTGTTTGAACATACCTTAGTTGTATTGAGATAATTTATCGGTTATCGTCGAGAAATCGGTCAATGGATCGAACACATGACTCAGATTTATAGCAAATTGTTCGCTTTCTTTCTTTCTTTCTTTCTTTGAAATTGTCAAACAAATCGAAGTGCCATGTGTTGTCAAGCTTCAGCTTGGCCTTGGTTTCTCGCGTAGCGGAATATCCATAGAATCGGTTGAGTACTTTTCCGTGTTAAATTGCAAAATAGGTTTACAGCTTAAGCGCTGACAAAAGAAAAAGAAAAGCAAGTGAAAAGGAATAGAAAAAAAAAGAGATCAAGAAAAAAAAAATTTACCTCTGATGAGTTTGAACCACCCACCCTAAGCTATATTTAAAAGTACGTAATGAGCGCACTAACCCACTAGGCCACCAAAACCTTCGCTAAACGCATATTCGAATTTTAAATTCTTTATCATTCGGAGTGACGAATTGACTGTCAGTGACAAAAATTGAATTACGATGAACTTGAACTTATCCTGTGCATTAATCCGGCTCGGATGGTCAAAAAGGCCGCTTCTAATTCTCGCAGAATTTCTTGTTTTTTTTTTTTTTTTAGTTTTTTTTGTCGTGGTGTCCGTCGAGAGGCCCGTGCCCCTCTCGCCAGAGGAAGGAAGAAACAATGACATAAGTAAAGAAATAATTTAATTATACCGGATCCGGTTTTAGAACTCGCGACCATCAAATTCTTACCTCGGCCCCTTATCCGATTGCGCTAATGAGACATCTGTTTCGGCGAGTAAGGAATTTTTAGTAAATAAAGTGATTAGGTCGGTCACGCATCGTCTCTTTAAATCCGTTTCAATGCCCAACGGTACAGAGAAAAGAAATGTTTTCTCAGATTGAATTACCCCAGTGTACATCCCATAACAAAGGATATTTATTTGAAAGCGTTTGTTTTGAGCAGTATTTCAGAACAACAGATGATTGGTATGGAATAAAGGTCAGAAGGGTGTACAGGTTTTATTTTGCGTATATAATATATTTTCTCGATGCTCGCGTCGTTGTATCTAAACTTTGCGTAATAATGTAAAGAGTATAAAATTTTTAATTGACTAATAGGCACCCAGAGTAGCATAACGCTTGCTTCCCGATATTGCGTGTATTAAAGTTATGTTTCTTGTCTGTTTCACTCGTGGGAACGGGCACTTCTGATTGGACAGATATTATAGTTTTGAAACTGTTCCTGTCTATGGTTATTTTCGTTTCACAATTCATTTGTTTAAAAAAAAATCTTTTGGGCATTTGTGTTTCTTTTCCGGAATGATAAATTGTAACAACGTTTAAAATAATTTATAAGGCTATGAAATCTTAAAGAAAGTCCATAACTTTCACTGAATTTACTTTACATGTAACGAGATTGTTCGTGACCCGGTTTGAAGTAAATATTGACCGAGTTAGTGATGGTGCAATACCAGAAGTGAAATCAACCAACACAGCTCTTGCGTGGCGTTGTTTGAACATACCTTAGTGGTATTGAGTTATCAGTTATCGTCGAGAAACCGGTCAACGGATCGAAGACTCAGATTTATACCAAATTGTTCGCTTTCTTTGAAATTGTCAAACAAATCGAAGTGCCAGTGTTTTGTGAAGCTTCAGCTGGCCTTGGTTTCGCGCGTAGCGAATATCCATAGAATCGCTTCACTACTTTTCCGTGTTAAATTGCAAAATAGGTTTACAGCTTAAGCGTTGACAAAAGAAAAAAGAAAAACAAGTGAAAAGGAATGGAAAAAAAAGAGATAAAAGGAAAAAAATTTTCACTCTGTTGAGACTTGAACCACCCACCCTACGCTGTCATAACAGTATGCAACGAGCACATTAACCCACTAGGCCACTAAAAACTTTCTCTTAACGCAAATTCGAATTTTAAATTGTTTATCATTCAGAATGACGAATTGACTGTCATGCCAACTGAAAGGTGACAAAAATTGAATTACGATCAACTTGAACTTATCCTGTGCATTAATCCGGCTCGGATGGTCAAAAAGGCCGCTTCTAATTCTCGCAGAATTTCTTGTTAAGCGGCCGTCGCTTAGCGACGAGCCGCTTCTAGTAATACCCTTTTTTTTTTTTTTTTTTTTTTTTTTTTGTAGTTTTTTTTGTCGTGGTGTCCGTCGAGAGGCCGTTGCCCCTCTCGGCCAGAGGAAGAAACAATGACATAAGTAAAGCAATAATTTAATTATACCGGATCCGGTATTAGAACTCGCGACCATCAAATTCTTAACTCGGCCCCTTATCCAACTGCGCTAATGAGACATCTGTTGCGGGGACCGAGGAATTTTGTAGTAAATAAAGTCACTAGGTCGGTCACGCATCGTCCCTTTAAAATCCGTTTCAATGCCCAACGGTTACAGAGAAAAGAAATGTTTTCTCAGAATTGAATTACTCCAGTGTACATCCCATAACGAAGGATATTTATTTGAGAGCGTTTGTTTTGAGTAGTATTTCAGAACAACAGATGATTGGGTATGGAATAAAGTAAGAATGGTGTACAGGTTTTATTTTGCGTGATTATAATTATTTTCTCGATGCTCGCGTCGTTGTATCTAAACTTTGCGTAATAATGTAAAGAGTATAAACTTTTAATTGCCTAAAAGGCACCCAGAGTAGCCTAACGCTTGCTTTCCCGATATTGCGTGTAAGTTATGTTTCTTGTCTGTTTCACTGGTGGGAACGGGCACTTCTGATTGGACAGATATTATAGTTTTGAAACTGTGTCCTGTCTATGGTTAATTTTCGTTTCACAATGCATTTGTTTTAAACAAAATCTTTTTGGGCATTTGTGTTTCTTTTCCGGAATGATAAATTGTAACAACGTTTAAAATCATTTATAAGGCCTATGAAATCTTAAAGAAAGTCCATAACTTTCACTGAATTTACTTTACATGTAACGAGATTGTTCGTGACCCGGTTTTGAAGATAAACAAATATTGACCGAGTTAGTGATGGTGCAATACCGGAAGTGAAATCAACCAACACAGCTCTTTTGCGTGGTGTTGTTTGAACATACCTTTGGGTATTGAGATATCAGTTATCGTCGAGAAACCGGTCAACGGATCGAAGACTCAGATTTATACCAAATTGTTCGCTTTCTTTGAAATTGTCAAACAAATCGAAGTGCCAGTGTTTTGTGAAGCTTCAGCTGGCCTTGGTTTCTCGCGTAGCGAATATCCATAGAATCGGTTGAGTACTTTTCCGTGTTAAATTGCAAAATAGGTTTACAGCTTAAGCGTTGACAAAAGAAAAAAGAAAAACAAGTGAAAAGGAATAGAAAAAAAAAAGAGATCAAGGAAAAAAATATTCACACTTGAACCACCGACCCTAAGCTGCCATTACAGTAGGAAAAGAGCACACTAACCCACTAGGCCACCATAGCCTTCTCTAAACGCAAGATCGAATTTTAAATTCTTTATTATTCAGAGTGACGAATTGACTGTCATACCAACTGAAAGGTGACAAAAATTGAATTACGATCAACTTGAACTCATCCTGTGCATTAATCCGGCTCGGATGGTCAAAAAGGCCGCTTCTAATTCTCGCAGAATTTCTTTTTAAGCGGCCGTCGCTTAGCGACGAGCCGCTTCTTAAATTACCCGTTTTTTTTTTTTTTTTTAGTTTTTTTTGTCGTGGTGTCCGCCGAGAGGCCCGTGCCCCTCTCGGCCAGAGGAAGAAACAATGACATAAGTAAAGCACTTAATTTTCTAATAGCGGCGCCGCGACTTGAACTCGCGACCTTAAGATCCCAATCTCGGTCCCTTATCCGATTGCGGTGAGGAGACACTTCTTGCGGTTACTAGAGAATTTTGTAGTAAATAAAGTCATTACGTCGGTCACGCATCGTCTCTTTAAAAGCCTTTCAATGCTCAAGGGTTACAGAGGAAAGAAATGTTTTGTCAGAATTGAATTACTCCAATGTACATCCAGTAGGGAAGGAATTTATTTGAAAGCGTTTATTTTGAGCAGTATTTCACAACACTGATGACTTAACTAAAGCTATTCGGAAGACCGTAAATGTTTTTTAAACTGAACTTGTAGATTTTGGTGGCCATAAAATACAGGGGTCAGAGTCGAAAGTGGCGAAATCCTTTCAAAAAGAAGTGTTTAGTCAGAATTATAGGAAATGAATTTATTTGAGCGTTCCGTGCCCCTCTCAGCCAGAGGAAGAAACATTTACATAAAGTAAAGAAATAAGTTTTCTAATAACGGCGCCCGGAGTTGAACTCTTGACCTTCAAATCCCTTATCCGATTGCGCTGATGAGACATCTCTAATTTTGTAGTAAATAAAGTCATTACGTCGATCACGCATCGTCTCTTTAAAAGCCTTTCAATGCTCAAGGGTTACAGAGGAAAGAAATGTTTTGTCAGAATTAAATTACTCCGATGTACATCCAGTAGGAAAGGAATTTATTCGAAAGCGTTTATTTTGAGCAGTATTTCACAACAAGTGAAAAGGAATAGAAAAAAAAAGAGATCAAAGAAAAAAAAACTTCACTTTGTTGAGGCTTGAACCACCGACCCTAAGCTGTCAATACAGTACGAAAAGAGCGCACTAACCCACCAGGCCACCAAAACCTTCTCTAACGCATACCCGAATTTTAAATTCTTTATCATTCAGAGTGACGAATTGACTGTCATGCCAACTGAAAGGTGACAAAGTGCATTAATCCGGCTCGGATGGTCAAAAAGGCCGCTTCTAATTCTCGCAGAATTTCTTGTTTTTTTTTGTTGTTGTAGTTTTTTTTGTCGTGGTGTCCGTCGAGAGGCCCGTGCCCCTCTCGGCCAGAGGAAGAAACAATGATATAAGTAAAGAATAATTTAATAATACCGTTTCCGGGATTTGAACTCGCGACCCTTCAAATGCCTAACTCGGCTCCTTATCCGACTGCGCTAATGAGACATCTCTTACGGTGACTGGGGAATTTTGTAGTAAATAAAGTCATCAGGTCGGTCACGCATCGTCTCTTTAAAATCCGTTTCAATGCCCAACGGTTACAGAGAAAAGAAATGTTTTCTCAGAATTGAATTACTCCAATGTACATCCCATAACGAAGGATATTTATTTGAGAGCGTTTGTTTTGAGCAGTATTTCAGAACAACGATGATTGGGTATGGAATAAAGGTAAGAAGAGTGTACAGGTTTTATTTTGCGTGATTATAATTATTTTCTCGATGCTCGCGTCGTTGTATCTAGACTTCGCGTAATAATGTAAAGAGTATAAACTTTAATTGACTAAAAGGCGCCCAGAGTAGCATTACGCTTGCTTTCCCGATATTGCGTGTAAGTTATGTTTCTTGTCTGTTTCACTGGTGGGAACGGGCACTTCTGATTGGACAGATATTATAGTTTTGAAAGTGTGTCCTGTCTATGGTTGTTTTCGTTTCACAATGCATTTGTTTTAAACAAAATCTTTGGGCATTTGTGTTTCTTTTCCGGAATGATAAATTGTAACAACGTTTAAAATAATTTATAAGGCCTATGAAATCTTAATGAAAGTCCATAACTTTCACTGAATTTACTTTACATGTAACGAGATTGGCAAATATTGACCTGAGTTAGTGATGGTGCAATACCGGAAGTATTAGTGATGGGATATACCGGAAGTGAAATCAACCAACACAGCTCTTTTGCGTGGCGTTGTTTGAACATAGCTTAGTAGTATTGGAGATATCGGTTATCGTCGAGAAACTGGTCAACGTATCGAAGACGCAGATTTATACTAAATTCTTCGCTTTCTTCGAAGTTGTCAAGCAAATCGAAGAGCCAATGTTTTGTCAAACTTCGGCTGGCCTTGGTTTCTCGCGTAGCGAATATCCATAGAATCGATTCAGTACTTTTCCGTGTTAAATTGCAAAATAGGTTTACAGCTTAAGCGTTGACAAAAGAAAAACAAGTGAAAGGGAATAGAAAAAAAAAAGACATCAAAGAAAAAAAAAACCTTCAGTCTATTGAGGCCTGAACCACCGACCCTAATCTGTCATTACAGTTCGAAACGAGCGCACTAACCCACTAGGCCACCAAAACCTTCTCGATATGTCCGATTGAATTTTAAAGTCTTTATCGTTCGGAGTGAGGAATTGACTGTCATACCAAAATTGAATTACGATCAACTTGAACTTATCCTGTGCATTAATATGGCTCGGATGGTCAAAAAGGCCGCTTCTAATTCTCGCAGAATTTCTTGTTTTTTTTTTTTTTGTAGTTTTTTTTGTCGTGGTGTCCGTCGAGAGGCCCGTGCCCCTCTCGGCCAGAGGATTTTCGTTGAGAATTGTCACGCGATTATGAAAAGAAAGGTAGCTTCGTGGCTGACCATTTTTGCCAGCTTGGGCATAGTATGAAATGCCATATTCTCGACACTTTAAAAATTTTGTGGCTTTGCCTCGTAGGCTAAAGTTTCGGCAGTCTGATTGATCTCTCAGTTTTTGAACGCGTAGTACGCCCGTTGGGTTACCGGGCAAACAACGGAACTCTTCTACAGCGCATGCAACCGAATTTGGAAACTGGCGCGCATCGGACGGATAGGCATATAATCTTCGGTCTCTCTGGTGGCAATTTGAGGGAGATAGGTCGATTTGTTTGGAATTTATTGGCCTTCGCGTGGTGAGGGTTGGTTCGGAGCCCACCTGCTTTCAGTTATTTTGTAATGTACAGTACTCGTAGGAAACAAAATCGACGAAATGGTGTTCAAAACGGCTAGAAGGCATAAGGCGGCTATTGAATAAAGGTAAGAAGGCTTTACAGGTTATATTTTGAGTGATCATGATTATTTTCTCGATGCTCGCATCGTTGTATCTAAACTTCGCGTAATAATATAGAGTGTAAACTTTAATTGACTAAAAGGCAATTTATTACAGGTAGACAAACAAAAAGATTTCTGGCTTTCACGTGGTGAGCCGGGTTTCGTTCAGAGCTTCCCTGCCTTCAGTTATTTTATAATGTAAAGTACTCGTAGGAAAAAATTCAACGAAATGGAGTTAAAAATGACGGCTAAACTTCAGCAAGGAGGCTATGGAATAAGGGTCACAAGGGTGTACAGGTTATATTTTGAGTGATTATAATTAATTTCTCGATGCTCGCGTCGTTGAATCTAAACTTCGCGTAATAATGCAAAGAGTATAAACTTTAATTGACTAAAATTCACCGAGAGGAGCATTACGCTTGCTTTCCCGCTATTGCGTGCAAGTTATGTTTTGCCTGTTTCACTCGTGGGAACGGGCACTTCTGATTGGACAGATATTTATAGTTTCGAAACACGAGGCCGTTGTTTTAAACAAAATCTTTTGATATTTGTGTTTCTTTTCCAGAATGATAAATTGTAACAACGTTTAAAATAATTCATAAGGCCTATGAAACTTTGAAGAAAGTCCATAACTTTCAGTGAATTTACTTTACATGTAACGAGATTGTTCGAGATATAAACATAATTTAATCGGCTTCGACAACTCAAGTGGTCGAAACTTCATATTTGTAATACATGTGCTTCCCTTTTGTGTTCATTGCATTCCGTTTCCCTGTTTTTCTTTAAAAAGAAAATAAAACTGCCATTTGCGTACGGTTACTGCTAAGTTTAAGAAACCGGAAACTGCGTTACTTCGCTTCCGGTAGAAAAGTATGCAATCTCTTGAAAAACTTTCCTTCTGAGTAAGTAAGAACGTCGGACGGGTTGGCATATAATCTTCCGTATCTCTGGTGACAATTAGAGGAGATAGGTCGATTTGTTTGGAATTTATTGGCTTTCGCGTGGTGAGGGTTCGTTCAGAGCCCCTCTGCCTTCAGTTACTTTATAACGTACAGTACTCATAGGAAAAAAATTCGACAAAATGGCGTTTAAAAGGGCTGGAAGGCACAAGGCGGGTATGGAATAAAGGTAAAAAAAGGCTTTACAGGTTATATTTTGCGTGATTATGGTTATTTTCTCGATGCTCGCGTCTTTGTATCTAAACTGTGCGTAAATAATGCAGAGAATATATACTTAAATTGGCTAAAAGGCAATTTATTACACCGAGGTAGGCAAACGAAAAGATTTCATATTGAAGAAAGATTTGCTTTTATTTCTCTGAAATACGCGTACGTAGAAATTTTTACTGAACCCGATTCCACACACAGCTGTACGCTTTGAGCTGTTTGTGTTTACTTGAGCATAAATTAATTTTGTCAAAGTTGTCAGTTGCGTGAAAACGCGTCTCTCTCGTTATCAGTTCAATAGTTCACAATGAATTTTATCTCTTTGGAAAGCCAAAAATACGGGCTATTTGAATTTGGAAAGCAATTTGCAGTAACTAAGAAGAAAAACTTGAAATATTTTTGTTTGCGGTAAACCACAAATAACTCATTTAAATATATTCACAGCGACTTGAACTGATACAATTTCTCGCCTTTGTAAAAGTAAGACGTTTGTAACTAGCCTTTTACCCGGCGTTGTGTAATAATTTTTGTCTGTCCGGGAAGCTAGAAACATATCCTATTTAAATTCCGAAACTATTATTCTTTTAAAAGGAAAATAAAACCACCATTTACGTACGGTTACTGCTACGTTTGAGAACCGGAAACTGCCTAACGTCGCTTCCAGTAGAAAAGTATGCAATCTTTTGAATAACTTTCCTTCTGTATAATATCACCTTATGAGCCTAGTTATACACCAAAAGAAACAAGAAACAATGCAGTTTACAAATATTAGAACGTTTTTTATTCTAACAAAATGGAAAACTAAAAATTGAGTTTATGCAAGTAAACACATTAAATTTTGTGGAATGCGTGAAAAATTGTAAGTCGCCTTGTATTTATCGCTTGATAATAACTTTCCTACCTATGGAAAGTTCAAACCATGCAGTATTCGAATTCCGTATTCTTGAACAAAAAATTTTATTTAGGGGTAGGAGTCACGAATCGCAAAAGCCTTTGAATCCTATTGACCGAGTAGTAGCCTAGGCACGAGTTACTGCGATGATGTTGCAATACTGAATGAAATCAACAAGGCAGTTGTTTTGATTGCGTGACGTTGTTTGTAGTTAAAGCTAGCTTAGCTTTGCAGTGGTGGAGATATCGGTTATCGTCGAAAAAGTGGTCGACGGATCTAAGAAGCCGCTTTATACCAAATTCTTCACTTTGTGTGAAACAAATCCGAGGATTAGTCATTTGGTGTTTTGACACAGTTTGACAAGCTGTCACAAGTGTTGGAGTCTGCCTGAATCGTCTGTCACGCTAACTGAAAGGCGCCTTCAACAAAAAATGAATTAATGTACGATCGACTTCAACCGCATCCTGTGCATTAATCCGGCTCGGATGGGCAAAAAGGCCGCTTCTAATTCTCGCAGAATTTCTTTTTTTTTTTTGTGGTTATTTTTCGTCGTGGTGTCCGTCGAGAGGCCCGTGCCCCTCTCGGCCAGAAAAAGAAACATTTACATAAAGTACTCATAAAGTAAAGAAATAAGTTTTCCAATAGTGGCGCTCGCGACCTTCACATCCCAACCTCAGTCCCTTATCCCATTGCGCTATCCGATTGCGCTAATGAGACATCTCTTGCGGTTACTAGAGAATTTTCTAGTAAATAAAGTCATTACGTCGGTTCAATGCTCAAGGGTTACAGAGGAAAGAAATGTTTTGTCAGAATTGAATTACTCCGATGTACATCCAGTAGGAAAGGAATTTATTCGAGAGCGTTTATTTTGAGCAGTATTTCACAACACCGATGACTTAACTAAAGCTATTCGGAAGACTGTAAATGTTTTTAAACTGAACTTGTAGATTTTGGTGGCCATAAAATACAGGGGTCAGAGTCGGAAATGGCGAAATCCTTTCAAAAAGAAATGTTTAGTCAGAATTATAGGAAATGAATTTATTTGAGCGTTCCTTTTGACCCGAAATATTGACCGAGTTAGTGATTGTGCAATACCGGAAGTACTAGTGATGGTGCAATACCGGAAGTGAAATACAGTCTTTTGCGTGGCGTTGTTTGAACATACCTTGGTAGTATTGAGATATCGGTTATCGTTGAGAAACTGGTCAACGGATCGAAGACTCAGATTTATACCAAATTCTTTGCTTTCTTTGAAATTGTCAAACAAATCGAAGTGCCAGTGTTTTGTCAAGCTTCAGCTGGCCTTGGTTTCTCGCGTAGCGAATATCCATAGTATCGGTTCACTACTTTTCCGTGTTAAATTGCAAAATAGGTTTACAGCTTAAGCGTTGACTAAAGAAAAAAGAAAAACAAGTGAAAAGGAATAGAAAAAAAAAGAGATCAAAGAAAAAAAAAACTTCACACTGCTGAGGCTTGAACCACCGACCCTAAGCTGCCAATACATTTCGAAAAGAGCGCTCTTATCCACTAGGCCACCAAAACCTTCTCGAACGCATAAAAGAATTTTAAATTCTTTATAATTCAGAGTGACGAATTGACTGTCATGCCAACTGAAAGGTGACAAAAATTGAATTACGATCAACTTGAACTTATCCTGTGCATTAATCCGGCTCGGATGGTCAAAAAGGCCGCTTCTAATTCTCGCAGAATTTCTTGTTTTTTTTTTTTTTGTAGTTTTTTTTGTCGTGGTGTCCGTCGAGAGGCCCGTGCCCCTCTCGGCCAGAGGAAGAAACAATGACATAAGTAAAGAAATAATTTAATTATACCGGATCCGGTTTTAGAACTCGCGACCATCAAATTCTTACCTCGGCCCCTTATCCGATTGCGCTAATGAGACATCTGTTGCGGCGAGTAAGGAATTTTGTAGTAAATAAAGTCATAAGGTCGGTCACGCATCCTCTCTTTAAAATCCGTTTCAATGCCCAACGGTTACAGAGAAAAGAAATGTTTTCTCAGAATTGAATTACCCCAGTGTACATCCCATAACAAAGGATATTTATTTGAGAGTGTTTGTTTTGAGCAGTATTTCAGAACAACAGATGATTGGGTATGGAATAAAGGTCAGAAGGGTGTACAGGTTTTATTTTGCGTGATTATAATTATTTTCTCGATGCTCGCGTCGTTGTATCTAAACTTTGCGTAATAATGTAAAGAGTATAAACTTTTAATTGACTAAAAGGCACCCAGAGTAGCATAACGCTTGCTTTCCCGATATTGCGTGTATTAAAAGTTGTGTTTCTTGTCTGTTTCACTCGTGGGAACGGGCACTTCTGATTGGACAGATATTATAGTTTTGAAACTGTGCCCTTTCTATGGTTATTTTTGTTTCACAATTCATTTGTTTTAAAAAGAATCTTTTTTGGGCATTTGTGTTTCTTTTCCGGAATGATAAATTGTAACAACGTTTAAAATAATTTATAAGGCCTATGAAATCTTAAAGAAAGTCCATAACTTTCACTGAATTTACTTTACATGTAACGTGATTGTTCGTGACCCGGTTTTGAAGATAAAAAAATATTGACCGAGTTAGTGATGGTGCAATACCGGAAGGGAAATCAACCAACACAGCTCTTTTGCGTGGCGTTGTTTGAACATACCTTAGTTGTATTGAGATAATTTATCGGTTATCGTCGAGAAATCGGTCAACGGATCGAACACATGACTCAGATTTATAGCAAATTGTTCGCTTTCTTTCTTTCTTTCTTTCTTTGAAATTGTCAAACAAATCGAAGTGCCAGTGTTTTGTCAAGCTTCAGCTGGCCTTGGTTTCTCGCGTAGCGAATATCCATAGAATCGGTTGAGTACTTTTCCGTGTTAAATTGCAAAATAGGTTTACAGCTTAAGCGCTGACAAAAGAAAAAAGAAAAGCAAGTGAAAAGGAATAGAAAAAAAAGAGATCAAAGAAAAAAAAACTTACCTCTTATGAGATTTGAACCACCCACCCTAAACTACATTTTCAGTACGTAATGAGCGCACTAACCCACTAGGCCACCAAAACCTTCGCTAAACGCAGATTCGAATTTTAAATTCTTAATCATTCGGAGTCACGAATTGACTGTCAGTGACAAAAATTGAATTACGATCAACTTGAACTTATCCTGTGCATTAATCCGGCTCGGATGGTCAAAAAGGCCGCTTCTAATTCTCGCAGAATTTCTTGTTTTGTAGTTTTTTTTGTCGTGGTGTCCGTCGAGAGGCCCGTGCCCCTCTCGGCCAGAGGAAGAAACAATGATATAAAATTTACTTCCTAACACCGATACTGGGAGTTGAACACAAGACCTTCAACTTCCTAACTCGGACCCTTATCTGATTGCGCTAATGTGACATTACTTGCGGTCAGTAGAGAATTTTGTAGTAAATAAAATCATTAGGTCGGTCACGCATCGTCTCTTTAAATTCCGTTTCAATGCCCAAGGGTTACAGAGAAAAGAAATGTTTTGTCAGAATTGAATTATACTCCAATGTACATCCCATAACGAAGGATATTTATTTGAGAGCGTTTGTTTTGAGCAGTATTTCAGAACACCGATGATTGAGTATGGAATAAAGGTAAGAGGGCTGTACAGGTTATACTTTGAGTGATTATAATTATTTTCTCGATGCTCGCGTCGTTGTATCTAAACTTCGCGTAATAATGTAAAGAGTATAAACTTTTAATTGACTAAAAGGCACCAAGAGTAGCATTACGCTTGCTTTCCCGATACACTCTTTTTTTTTTATAAGAATATTGTTTTTCCGGCACAGGCTGAATATTCCTATTTTTGTGTTGATTTTAGGCTGAAAATATTCTTGTAATATTCTTAATTTAGAGCTTATGACATTTCCGTTTAAAGGACATATTGGGGTATCCCATCAGTACAAGTTAAGTGTTTGCTATTTTGTACTGCACAAATACATTACATGTACCGCTCATCATTGAACATTTGGCTATTGCTAGGTAGTTACAGTAAAAAGTTAAGTAAAAACATATCATTATATGGTATTTACAGATTTTCAACGCACGAAATTTTATTCTTTTCACAATTTCAGGCTCAGATTTATTCTTAAAATATTCTTAAAATCTCGCAAATTTCAGCCTCGATATTATAAAATATATTCTTATAAAAAAAAAAAAGAGTGTTGCGTGCAAGTTATGTTTCTTGTCTGTTCACTCGTGGGAACGGGCACTTCTGATTGGACAGATATTTATAGTTTTGAAACTGTGTCCTACTTATGGTTTACACAATGCATTTGTTTTAAACAAAATCTTTTGTCATTTGTGTTTCTTTTCCGAAATGATAAATTGTAACAACATTTAAAATCATTTATAAGGCCTATGAAATTCTTAAGAAAGTCCATAACTTACACTGAATTTACTTTACATATAACGAGATTGTTCGTGATATAAACATAATTTAATCGGCCTTGACAACTCAAGTGGTCGAAACTTCGTATTTGTAATACATGTGCTTCCCTTTAGTATTCATTGCATTCCGTTTCCCTGTTATTCTTTTAAAAAGAAAATAAAACTACCATTTGCGTACGGTTACTGATAAGTTTAAGAAACCGGAAACTGCCTTAAGTCGCTTCCGGTAGAAAAGTATGCAATTTTTTGAAAAACGTTCCTTCTGTATTAGTTTTACACCAAATGGAACAAGAAACAATGTACCGGTAGTTTACAAATGTTAGAACGTTTTTTATTCTAACAGAAAATGGAACACTAATATTTGCTTTCGCGGAGTTACGTTTCTGCCAGTAAACACATTGAATTTTGCGGAATGCGTGATAAATTGCGTGATAAGTCGCCTTGTATTTATCGCTTGATTATAATTTTCCTACCTATGGCAAGCTTTCGAATTCCGTATTCTTCAACAAAAATATTTATTTAGGGGTCAGAGTCAGGAATCGCGAAAGCCTTTTTTAAAAGAAATGTTTAGCCTCAATTAAATTCCTTCAATGTACATCTTACTGTAGGAAACGAGTTTCTTGATGATAAACAAGTGTTGACCGAGTAGTAGTCTGGGCACGAATCCAAGGATTAGAAGCTCTGTCTGAATCGTCGGTCACGCTACCTATTGTATTACTGTACAATCCACTTCAACTACCTCCTGTGCATAAATCCGGCTCGGATGGTCAAAAAGGCCGCTTCAAATTCTCGCAGAATTTCTTGTTCGCAACTAAATTCCATGAAATCTTTCCCAGATAGCGTAAATTGAAATTGTTTATGGAAGAGAAAACAAAAGGAAGAGGAAACGAACTCGCATTCTGATAACACATTTTGATAAATTAAGATTTTCTATTGATTCTTACATGTTAAAAAATTCCCTCATCCTGTTTCATTCCTTCAGTCAACAATTTAGAGGAGGAGAAACTTATTATAGGAAATTAACGCCTAAATTTCCGCGTCATTAATTAAGTGGCACGTAAATTTCCTCGACCTTAATTTCAATTATTTTCCCTCAAATTCTCGATACACTCCAGACATTTTTGACAACTAGTAAACAATAGCTTTTCTTCGGGCATTGCATTTCAGATCAATCTTTCACAAAGTATAATCGTTTACAATATTTCTGAAAAAGGTAAAACGCATTCTTTTATCAGTGTGGAGATCCGCTGGTAACATGGACACTGTAAAGAACACTCGAAGTGACCAGATTCCTTCGCGTAACCCCTACGTTTAGGGCCAATTCCACGAACATTGTTTTGCATTGCGAATTTTTATACTTACCGTTTGAATAAGTTTGTTCCTGTTGTCTATAAAAGTTCTGTTTCTTTGTGTAAGTCGCGTCAATTTCCGATATTTTGAAATTTTAGCACCCCTTACGCATTAATTTTTCTTTCGATTCACGTTAATTTAAGTCGCTTTAATTTCGGCCGATTAAATTAACAGGAGCTTTAAATTCCTATAATAAGGTATGTTTAAACGCCAAGATGAATTGATTCTCCGGGTACTTCGGTTTCCCCTCTCCCCAAAACCAACATTTGATTTGATTTGATTCTACTTTATTTAGAGTTTTTTTTTTTTTTTTGTATTTTCTTAATTTTTAATGATTTTAAGCGGTTACTTACAATTTTTTATAAACACAAATAATTCATAAACAGACACATTACATCATACATTTACATACACGCACCTCAGTTCCTCTTAGACTCTCTTCTACCTTTAGATATAATACTTGCTTATTACAGCGTAGCAACAACACAAGATTCTATATCAATCTAGTTGTTTTTGTACTTGCCCCATTTCATATTGTCAGCTTTTAATTTATTATTTGATTTTGCGATCATTGTCTCAAGCTGGTGAATCATTTTAATTTTGGGATTAAATACTTTAATTGAAGGAAGAGATTTGTAGTATCTACAAGAATATAAGTACTGTTTAGCAATTATCAAAGTATGATTAACAAATAACTCGTCTCCGCACCTTAGAATGCCAAACAGTATCTTTGTCAGAAAGGTGTTCTATCTTAACTCCTTGATTGTCAAGCCATTTTATAACCTCGGCCCAGAAATGCTTAGAATAATAACAAGAAGTAAAAAAGTGCTCCAAGGATTCGCTCATATCACCAAAAAAGGAACATGCCGTAGGTGGTATAATGCCTATTTTGCTTAGAAAAGAGTTTGTTACAAGACACCTGTTAAGTAATTTATACTGAAATTCCCGCGATTTTGTGTCCAAGGAAGTGCGAAATGGCAAGCTGTAAATCTCTTTCCATTCTAGAACATCATTAGCATAAAGGGTATTAAAATTCAGTTGGGCAGTTGGTAGAGTGATGACTCTATTTCGAAGTTCCTTATAGACAGTCTTTGAAACCACTGTTTCCAATAAAACATTTTTCCCATTTAGACTTAACTTAATTTCATTATGCAAATTGAAAGGCTCGTCAACTATAGAAGCACGCCATTCAGCAGGTAGGGCATCGATTACAGAATAAGTCTAAAGATATCTAATGGCGAGATGTTTAGTTCTCTCAAATTGTAATCACTTTTAACAATAAACTCATTGTTATCGGAGATTAGATCCCCCATTCTAAGAATTCCTTTTTCTGCAAGATTTCTAAAATACACAGATTTGCCCCCGACACAGATGAATTTATTGTTCCACACAATAGTTTTGGAAAGATCTTGTCTGTTTTGATCCTGCAAACTTATGTGATTTGCTGCGGAACATTTTGCGAAGCTTCTGAAGCATTCTTCGTAAAATACTGGAAGCTTTCTAGGCAATTTCTTCAAATCAAAATCACAACATAAGATAAATTTACCCCTAACAGGTTCAAGATAGTGCAAAAGAATTTTTTTCCAGTTGCTCGGTTGATCGCTTGCCCTGAATTTCTTACAACAAAGAACTCTTTGGGATTCTATTATAGAATCTAAATGTGGAGCTTTAAGTCCCCCATCTTCGATGTCACCGATAAGAGCAAAACGTTTGACTTTGTCCTTCCCCTTCCAGAAAAAAATTGAAGATAATTTTATTCACGTCTTCCTCAATTAGTAGAGCATCTGCGCTCGGCTAGAAAGATTTGAGCCTTTAATAAAGTGATTATTGTCATCATCATCATCATCATCATCATCATCATCATCATCATCATTATTATTATTATTATTCAAACGGAAAGTCGGTGCGATTAGTTTCCACCTTTTCGTGGGGGAGTCCAACAAGTTTTCGTGTATTTTGCTTTGCGCTAGGACCGTAATGTGTTGGCCAAGAACTGAACGCAGCTAATGGATCAATTAATTAATTAGGTTCAGAGCCACTTTAAATTATCTAAAAATTAAGGTGGCTCTGAACCCCATGTACAGACTTTTTTAAAACTATGTAGAAAGATGAATCTTCATAATTATGCTAATTGCAATTCGATAATAAAACCCGAGGGTTACCGGACTCGTTTTTGAGTTATAGACACTTAAAGCCAAAATTAAACACCCAGTGACGTAGTCATCAAAGCTGTTTTACTTCTTCATCGAGTTCTCAGTAATTCATCCCCGTGTTTATTTATTAGGCTACTCAGTCTTTAATTTACACCAAACTCCAAGGAAATTTAAGATCAATATTATGCGCACAAATCTCTCTAATCAGCAGTAAATCAAAGCAAGCTTTGTCAAGGCCTCAATAGCTGCCTTAAGTTTTTACTGGGGTGGGGGGACTTCCTCAATCGTTATGCGGGTCACGGAGTTCCATCCGGTGTAGGCATCACCAGCTTTATTACGCACGCAGTTCCCCACATTGATTCCCACTTGAATGGTTCCCTTGGGGATTCTCTCGCAGTATCCTCCAATCTGAGTTGTTCTGTGAATGTTTGTGTCTGTTTTGCCATGGTTGTGAGCAATGTGCGCAATACCATCAATGGCGAGAGGATGCCGGCATTCCACCCCGTTGAAGGTAAAATACCAGCGCTTACAGCAATTCAGACAGTAAGCAATCCTGTAGTCACCATTAAACTCCACTTTCAATGCTGTGTTATCAGCAAGCTTCTTAAAGACGCAATCCTAAAAGAAATGAATTTTTTCAATCAAGTAAAACTGGTATAATTTTCGTTTGTCCTCCCCGTCTAACTTGTTATTGTTGAATCCTCTGTACATCTACAATACAAAGAGCAAATTTGTCACAGCAGTGCTTGTCAGCTCACATGCTTAAAGACAAGAGTTCAGGATGCAAAAACAAAGTGACCTCCACTAGCGTGGTTAGATTTACCTTTATCAGTCCATTGTCCCTGTCATCAGAAATGTCGTTCCAAGCGCATTGTTTCCAGTTTTTCTGCATGGCTTGCCATCCCGGCTCACCCTTGGCTCCCTGTGCACCTTGTTCACCTTTGTCACCCTGTGTACCTTGCTTTCCCTTGGCTCCTTTTGTACCCTGTTTGCCTTTGGATCCCTGGTCTCCCTGCACACCCTTATGCCCCTCAGGTCCCATAGGTCCCTTATAACCTGGTGGTCCTGCTGGTCCTTGGTCTCCCTTGGCTCCATCGCGTCCATTGAGTCCAGGGACTCCAGGTACTCCTGGTACGCCACTGACCAAAGTACTGAGGGTTGGTGGGCATTGGGTCTTTGCCTTAAAAACATTAAATATCGACAATAGTTGGTTGACTATGATAAGCAGAAAATAAAAATAAAATAGCCTTTCATTTCCTCCCAACAATCCGTTACTAACATTTAGAACAAGAATGCGAAAGTTTAGTTTTTAATGAAACGGCATACGAAATCAGAAACTAGGGTTGTAAAGTTTCTCTTGTCATAAATTGTCTCAGTATAATCCATAGTTGTCTGACTCGTACTTTAAGTAACACATAAATGAAACGATCTCAAATAACTTTCCCGTTTCGGGTTTTGCCACGCAACTGCAACTTGAATACTGTTTTTTGAAGATTTGGCTTCCAGTTTCAGAGAGTCTCAAAATAAATGCAAATATTGCAAGGATGGTGAAGAATGGAGAAGATTGAAACGGATTGCAAATTACCTTTCTGAAAAATTTATGCTAAATTTTTCAAAAAAGTAATTTGTAATCCGTTTCAATCTTCTCCCCAGTCCTTCACCATCCTCGCCATATTTGCATTTAATTCTCGTCTCTTTGGTGCTTATCTTACATGAAAATTTGTTATTTCGCTGTTTCGCATTATTTAAATGCATTTAATCACTGTAATAATGACCCAAAATCGATATCGTGACCGTGCTCCTTTAATAGACTGCATCAAGAAATAACCTCAGGATTGACGTAACAAGCGTAGCACAATTTCTATGGGTTTTGAAACGCAATCTCATGCGCTTTCTTTCCATCTCTAACTCGAGCGTAAATACAGTACACGCGCATTTAACTCAATTACTCTCTACATCATAGCCACCAAATGATCAAGGTTAACCAATAACTAGAAAGCGTTCACGTGAATTTAAGGGAACAATATAAAAATAAATCAAATAACGAAAGTGGAGGTTTTTCTGACGCAGTTATCCATACTCGAGGGCGCAAGGAGGCATCTCATGTCGTCGAGGGATAGAAAACTGAGAAATCGACAGAAGAACTGTATAGGTATCATAACATGAAGTGATTGAAGGGAAAGTACTGTAAAGCAGTGAATGGGAAACACTTACCGACTGATTGGCAGAAAGCACCAAGAGTGGAAGAATCAGTAACGCAGCCAGCAAAATGGTCATCAAATTCATTATTCCTCCTCAAAACTGGTACAATTCTCCAAGATACAGTATAGAGCTAATCTGTGTGGAACAAAACAACACAAAATAGCGATCGTTGTTTATGAATACATCAAGGAACATAAAAATTCTGACGTCAGATCAAATGATGCATGAATGTCAAGAAACCAGGTGACCAAATTAAACAGGGAACCCGAAGAAACTAACATATTACTTTATCGTCGTAGGTACTTTCCTCTCAAGTTTTCTGGATGAATTTACAGTCATGAAATCTTCGATTCCAGTGGCTGGTAGAAATCAAATGACTTAAACTAGTTTTGACTCTGAAATGATGACTTAACCGCAAGTCTCTTTCTGTTGCGCGTTAAAACGAGTTGACCTAGCCTCCCTCGTATTGGTTCATGACAGTAAACATTGCTTTATGCAGATTTCAGCTAACGAGACGATGAATATTTAAAATTGGCTCTTTTTATTCTGACGGCTTGACAAACGTTGATCTTGCTTAATATGTAACACAGTCTTAACTCCAATTCGAAATAACACGTTTTCTCTATTAAAAAAATAATAGGACATTCAGATCATCGTTTTTGTCAGTTGTCTATTTCAGTAGCACAAAGACATCTTGCTGAGACCATAGGTACACCGACTATAAATTCAAAACTTCCGCTTCCAAGCTCACCTTCCAAATGTCACCAGTTTGATTGCTAAAACTAAAGAGAACCTTTCTCCCAGTTGCACCTAAAACCTGAATCTAATTGGGGCAAGCCCCTTGTTTTTTATCTGATATTCTGATCAACGACATGAAAAAAAAAATTTAGTATAACTTCAAAACGGGTGATTCCAAAGTTAGCTATGCTCCGCAAAAGAAATGCACAGATTTTTCAGCACTATACTGTTGAATATCGCTAGTTAAACATATCAAAACAAGTGTTTACGTATATCTCAGTCTCATTAAAATGCCATTTAACTAAATGAGAGAAGTTTCTTCGAGTGGCTTGTTTAATGCGCAACTAAATTCCATGAAATCTTCCCAGATAGGAAATTGAAAGTAGTTCATGGAACAGAAAGCAAATGGAAGAGGAAACGAAATCGCATACTGATAATGCATTTTGTAGCCAGATAAATTAAGATATGTTTATTGATTCTTACATGTTAAAAAATTCCCTCATCCCGTTTCATTCGGCTTCAGTCAACAAATAAGATGAGGGGACACCTTATTTTAGGAAATTCACGCCTCATGAAATTCTACAAATTCGCGTTAATTTAAGTCGCGTTAATTTTTGTTAGCCTTGATTTCCGTGTCATTAAGTGGCGCGTAAATTTCCACGACCTTAATTTCAATTATTTTCCCTCAAATTCTAGATACAATCCAGACCGTCTAGACAACTAGGAAACAAAAGCTTTTCTTAGCGCTCTGTATTTCAGATCAATCTTTCACAAAGTCTAATACAATATTTCTGAAAATGTAAAACGCATTCTTTTATCAGTGTGGAGATCCGCTGGCAACATGGACACTGTAAAGAACACTTGAAGTGACCAGATTCCTTCGCGTAACCCCTACGTTTAGGACCAATTCCACGAACATTGCCGTTTACTTTGCGGAATTTTACACTTAGTGTTTGAATAAATTTTTCCTGTTGTCTCTGTTAAATTCCCTTTCCTGGAAGGCACTGAGGGCAGAGAAGAAAAGTTTTGTTGTTGAAGAAAACACAAAGAAACAGAACCACTAAAGATATCCTTATTTATGCTCATCCGTTTGGTAAAATCATTATTTCATCATTTATCATTGGTTTGGCGCAAATCAGCATATTATTATCAATACGCGCGGCCAAATGACAAACTGCCCTCCGTAAAACGCGCCTTTTTTCGGGCCAAATGGGAAATGCCCGAGCTGTAAAAGCATTTGTTGCCCTGATTCTGATTGGCTGCAGAGATGTCAAACACCTTCTCTCGGCCAATGATATCCTGAGGATACCATTTTAATGCCAGAGTTGGCGCGAATTTACTTACTAACTTCGTAGTTCTGTAGTGACGTTTGGAGATTTTAGTTTAAAATAAAAGAAGTCCCATATTTTCCGCAGCTTTTTTCTATTCAAAACTTGGACTTAGACAACGAGCAACTGGGGGAAATTGAGCAAACAGCCCAAGCAAAAAACACCAAGAGACCAACTGAGTGGGGAGTTAAAAAGTTCTAGAAGTTGTGTGACTAAAAAGAGAAAAGTTACAATGAATCTCAAAACAGTAAGTCCAACGGACTTGAGTGAAATTCTGACAAAAGTTCTTCGCTGAAGTGAAAGTAGAGAAAGGCCAAGAATTAAGTCTAACTTTCTTTCCACTCTTCGCAAATCCTTAAGAACTCCATGCTTAATAATTACACTAATTAATATTTATGGTTTATAGCATAGCGAATGAAGAAATACATCCTTTTTGTCGGGCATATAGTTTGCTTTTGTCAATCGTAGCATTATTTGTGCCCTCGCTCTGCTTGGGCTCTAATGATGCTACTCCGGCCACAAATAAACTATTCCCTCCAAAAGTCATGCGATCGTCCTGTTTGAGTATGATCAAATGCGCCTCATAACACTGATCAACCGGGGAACTTTTACCAGACTGCTTGTGGCGCAGACTACAATTAGTGAAACAACTAGTTAAGTTATGAGTGCCCCCGTAACGTGACTATGAATAAAGACAGACACTAGAGGTGGTCACTGCCAGTTATTTGTTACGTCCCCAGTTGTTTTTTGCGTCCCACAGAGTCAGATTAGGGGCCAACGATTTATCTTCCTAATCCGAGAAGACTAGAAAGTCTAACTGTTTCCAAATACAGTTACAAAGGCAGCACTTTCCTCTGAATTATCTAAAGATCCTGAGTGTTGGTCCGGCCGGGGTTGAACTCGCGACCTCCCGCACGGTAGTACCAACTGAGCTAACCGGTCGGCGGAATGCATAGAATAAAAACTCTGGCAAAACAGGGAGACACAAAAATAGGTATATTCGGTCAAAAAGCGATCACTTGCATATCTTGGACATCTTCAAGGCCTCTTTTTTAACGTCGAGGTTCATAACTGCATAGTATGATAGCAGCGAGCAGACACCGCACAAATCATGGAACAACACTGTTCATAGGTCACGTGACCTATGCTTATTGGGCACTGATGGGAGCAGGCAACAAACAACTACCTACGATAAAGGCTGGAAACTGAAAGAACGATGGTGGACAAACAATGGACTGAAATAAATTTCAATCGAAGGATCTTCGATTAAGTACGTTCACACGAACACATTTTTCGGTTGGTACGTTACTACAGTTTGTGCTACAGTTAGGCGATAAGTTACTTGTCTCAAATAAAACTTGAGGGGCAATGAATCTCTTTCAGAGATCAGGCGCCAGTATCAATACCGCGTTATGTTGAAAAATAGGCCCCATCAACCATACTTGATAGCAATTCTATGATCGTTATTGTGAAAATATTACGCGCCGAAGTCAAAACGTTTGTAGTAACTTTTGTTTGAATAGGCATGAAGCTATTACTTTTCAGCAATTTGCTGACGCCCCTTTTTGCAAAATACATGTGTAGAAAGCACACGAACTGTATGCGCAATAAGGATGCACAGAAATAATTAGCGCAAACGTTTTGAAATGTACGGCGGACAAGACGAAAGAAAACTGTTTTCCATGCACTGCGCACCCGTTACTGCCAACTTGAAAACATTGTGGTGAGTTTCTACCACTCTGAGTTTTTTCCTCATCATCTTTCCTCAGAAGTGTTTAATGACAATGTGACCAAACGTTATGCAAAGTATTTTCTGGTTACCCTGGTATTTTCTGGTTATCACACATTTTATTAATCAGATTGATGGTTCAATTCAGATAATTACGAGGGAACTGACTTCTAAGGATGTGTTAGGAGTACAATTTTAATCAGATAACACTAGCACGCGTTCCACATTTGAATGTCAAAGATAAATTAAATCTTGTTTGCATATTAAACTTTATTTTATTTACTTTATTCAGGCCAGGAATTTTAAAAACACATCTTCGCACAGTTTTGTAAAACATTGCTCAAGAAAGCGCTCTTCATAACTCGGATAAGAGATTAAACAAAACAGCTCATTATTCAGTTTTCTCGCTTTTTGAACGCTTTGTCAGTTCTATTTTCAGTACTGCCTTACAGTCGAGTCAGGTCAAGCGTACCCCCCTAGATTACATTAATGAGTTGATTATTTAAACATTGAACCCATTAGTCGTTTCAAACAATGCAAGCAGTTTTGAAAT
>JAEMWC010000314.1:760000-875990 GCA_016490735.1 Pachyseris speciosa
TAACTTGTGGGAACGTTGAAATTTATGAAGCACAAAAATTGTAAATGGTAAAATGATATCCTTAAAAAAACGGTAAGGTAAATCAAACTTTTAAAAAACTGAATACCGTACATGCACTGCATGCAAGAAAAATACTATGGTGGTTTTGTCAATTATTATTATTATTATTATTATTATTATTATTATTATTATTATTATTACTACTACTACTACTACTACTACTACTACTTATAATCCTTGGCTTGCTTGTTTAGTCTCTGAAGCACCTGGTCCAACCCATTGGCCTTAGGTATCAAAGAGTTCACTTGATTGACAGGACCCTTCTAAGGATGCGAGCTGCACCCAGAAGAGTAATTTTTTGGAGCTCATCAGTGCTGACTGTGCCTGGGATTTTGTCAACGTACTTTTCCAGTCCCTTCGTATTGACCACTAGTGTACCAATGACAACTGGTATCGTCTCTGTTCCCATTTTCCACATTCTGGCGATCTCAATTTCTAAGTCTTTATACTTAGAGAGTTTCTCGACTACCTTAACGGATCTGATGGGACTGCCATATCTATAATCTGACATTTCTGATTCGTGTGATCTCTGATTATGATATCTGATCTTTAATAGCCAGCAGCCAGCCAGCTATTATTATTATTATTATTATTATTATTATTATTATTATTATTACGCAGCAGTTAAAACTTTTGTATGCTATATACAGTTAAAATAGTATGACGTTGCGCTTGAGCCGAGTAGCTCGTTAACTATATTGAAAACTTAATACAGCACTATAAACTTAAAATTTAAAATATATATTAAAATAGTACTATGAATAGTGCTCCGAAAGAAAAAAAGGAGAAAAAAATGGATAAACACTTAAGGACCTAAAATTGTAATTATAAAATCTTTAAAATTCTGTTAAATATATTACTTATTCGGCTGTAAAAACAAAATTCATTGAGTGTCACTTCATAACTTTAACAGTCCAGACAATATTGACTGGAGAGAGTTAATAATTAGAAAGCTATATTCATTGTTCATGTTCAAACTTAAAACGTCCGAGAGATGTTTAGTGTTCCTGAGATTACAGCCCTCTGCATGCTATGAAGAACTCCCTTGCTCTTACTTCCGATCAACTCCTTCAGCTCGACTTCTAAGTCTCGGAACCATCCCCCTAATACGTCCATTATTATTATTATTATTATTATTATTAGTAGTAGTAGTAGTAGTAGTAGTAGTAGTAGTAGTAGTAGTAGTAGTAGTAGTAGTAGTATACTTTTACAATATTTATACAGATTATAATTATGAATATCTTTTTCTAGCATTCTAGTAGATCAATAATTGTAAATTTAAGATTGTTGAGAATTTGTTAATAAAGTTTTAATATTTTTAATAAATTATTATTATTATTTCAATTAATGTGCTCAAAATCGATCCCAGAGCTGTTGGAATTGTCACGCTCATTTTGTTACTTATGTCCTCTATTTGTCGGGTGAGGTGATGAATGTCCAGATCAGACACATTTTTTTCCAAAAGAATCTCGAGTGCATTGTTGTGAAATTAAGGGAGCGTTCTTTTGGGACTAATAACAATAATAATAATAATAACCTTTATTTACCCTCGGTAGTATTTATAGCACAAAGACTAGTGGGGCCGAGCAAATACAGAAACAAATAAAGTCAAATTAAATCAACTGAACTGAAATCAAATGAAATCAAATCAAATGTTGGTTTTTGGGGAGAAGGGAAAACCGGAGTAACCGGAGAAAAACCTCTCGGAGCAGAGTAGAGAACCAACAAACTCAGCCCACTTATGACACTGAGTCCGAGAATCGAACCCGGGACACATTGGTGGAAGGCGAGCGCTCTCACCACTGCGCCAACCCTGCTCCCCGCACATGTATTACGTGTATTCTGTTTATTCCTCTTCCGGTTTAGGATAACAGAACACGAATTTAGTTTTCTTAGACAAAACCAGTTCTGAAGGCGAAATAGTTTTGGCGGAAGCGCACTGAAGACCCGAACGAAATATAGTCAAGACCGGCGGAGTGTCCAAACTGAATTGCGGCACCACATCACATGCACGGCTGTACGGCAAGCCGCCGAGCACGATTTTCCTCCAAACTTTCCCAAAAAGTCGCATATTATGTGTATTCCAAGTAATCTATGTTCTGTTCATTCTTTTCATTCTGCTGTCGGGTGTAGAATAAACGGAATGCTATTCAGTCCATTCAGAAAACAGAAAAGACCCCACCCCACCCCGAGTACTTCTATCTCGAAATAGTTGGCCAAAAGAATGCACTCGGCGAGGACGTGGTTATGGTAGCTATAGCTGACGCAATAATCTTGCGCTACTGCTTTCGTCCCGTAAATTAGGCGATAATTATTTCGAGAACTTGCCGTGGAACATCTCAATGGCAAAATGTAACGTATATTTTTCTTCTGCCTAACAAAATTGCTACATTCTCGGGCAAAACTAGTTAAGACAAATTGGAAAAATACCTAAGTTTTCCTGTCATCCTGCCTAAAATAAAAACTGTAGTCAAATGAATTGTTGTTATCCTCCCTCCCCTCTCCCAATGTTATCTTGGGTACTACAAGAATTGTATGAGTTGTTTTTACAGAACAACAATGAAAAGAGGGTGGGGAGGGCAGTAACTATGTTGTGGTTTGATGACGTCGTTGTATCGCGCGTGATTAAAACAAAGATGAAAGTATCTTAAATCAGAGTTTTTTTTCCGAGGTTATAGTTTCGCATCTGGGTGGACTTGCTAGCTATCGTCTCTTACTTTTCCTTTTCCCCTGCTTTTTATTCCATGGCACGTACTGTAAGCTTATTTGGAATGAACAAACGATGAAAACGTGATAATAAAAACCGTGTTGATCTTTGTCTGCGTGCTCAGCGGCAGTAATATTAAATCACTATTCCATTTGCTTATTGAAACGAAAACAGAACAAAAGCTGTGATGACAAGAACAGTCTGCGAGACATGTGCACTTAAACTTTGGTAAAATACCTTTGTTTATCGTGTTTCCCGGCAGAGTTTCGCTTAGTTAATTTTGAATGGAAACACTACAACTGGAAATGCGTAAACCTTTCAACAGTCTATTATTTTTCCACACCTCAGTTTCCAGGAAGAAAGTTAAGCAAGGCAGTTTAATTCAATGTAACAACGAAAATGTGTGCTTTGAGTCAGGAACATACTTTCTCCGACAAATTTCAATCCATCCCACTGTCGCTTTATAAACTGCATTTATAAAATGACTAGAAAAGGGGCCAGTTTTACCCTAAAAAGCCTTGAAATAAGACCCAGTGACCAAAACTTGACGTTTGATCAGTGAGACCTCGAAACTACACAGGGATGGCGTAGTGGTGAGAGCACTCGCCTCCCCCCAGTGTGGCCCGGGTTTGATTCCCGAACTCGGCGTCATATGTGGGTTGAGTTTGTTGGTTCTCTACTCTGCTTCAAGAGGTTTTTCTCCGGGTTACTCTGGTTTTCCCCTCTCCTCAAAAACCAACATTAACAAATTCCAATTCGATCCGGAATTTCGAGGGCCACAAGTTTGTCAGTCATAGACTGTTAAGTGTCGCCCTCGTTAAACAAAAGTTGATTGATTGATTGATTGATTGATTGATTGATTGATTGATTGATTGAACGAGGCCACTTTCCTTCCTACGCGCGCATTTCTTGCTTCTCCGCACACACGGCAACTCAACAACCAGCTATTGCTTACCAAAAGCTGTTTTAATTCGCCGTTGTGTTATCAAACATTCATCCCCATGTTTTATCATTACGCTAGTAATCATCTAATTTGCACCAAACTCAAAAGAACTTATTTGCTAAATTACTGTAAGGAAATCTTTCTTTTAATGGTTGGCAGAAAATCGAAGTAAGCTCTGCTCTGAGTTTCTTCTCTTGTTAAGTTCTTACTGGGATGGGGGAACTTCCTCAATCATGATGCGGGCCACAGAGTTCCATCCGGTGTTACCAGGCGGTACTCCAGCTAGCTCACGGAATGGAAAACAAAAACTGATCATACAACGCATTTTTTCAGCCGGATTAATTAATTAATTCTCACATTCGAGAGTCAGACGTGTGTTTTGATTTTTCAGTCAACAAATAAAGGTAAGGAAATATTTACAAACGGCAAAGTACTTTGTTTCAAACGGCGGGAAGTCGGTGCTATTCGTTTCCGCTTCTTGTTGGGGAGTCGAACAGTTGGAAAGCAGTCAAGAAAAGTTGCAAAATTTAAGGAAGGCCGTGGACAAAACGTGGATTAAAAAAGTTCCAATCGCAGGAGCTAGACTTAAGGTAGCTTGCGTATTTCCCAGCGCGAGAGAAGCGACAACCGGAAATACGTCTGCGTTTGCAGGCTGGAATTAGGACGCATTCGCGTGAGCATATTCTTCGGTTTAGTTTTGCTACAGGTAGCTAATTACTTAACGCCTTCCGCAAGCGTTAGATCAGAACAGCATACCGCAGGGGAACTGACCCAAATATGGAACACAGAAAATTACCCGGCCGGTTTGCAATGTATTTAAGCTGGAAATGCGTAGCGTGCACGCTGAACCAAACAAAAGCCGCACGGGTTTGGGTAGCCTGCGTGCAGACGTCTCCTATTTCCTTTGTTGCACGCGGAAAACAAAGGGAAACAAAGTAAATAGGAGACGTCTGCACGCAGGCTGGAGTTTGGGTCCGTTCACTTATTTCAGTGTAAAACGAAAATCGGTCTCATCTAAGGCAAATAAAGCTGTTGAGGGTCAACGTATTCGCTTCGAAAACCAAACGGCCTCCGTGAAGAAATGGGCCTCCTTATGCTTACTTAGCAGTGAATCTGTGATTGTCATACGCGAAGGTTTCAAGCCGAAGGCAGAACGTTTGTGCTAAGCATTGTTTGAAGTATCAAGCTCAGTAAAACTTTCAACAGATAACATCTTTCGCACCTTTCGAATTGCGTGTATGCCCAGTAAAGAATGCGCAATATTCTTCATGTCATTGGATCGGAGTTCAGATCATTAATTGGATCATACATAGACGTACATTGTGGTTTTGTCACAATTCCCCCTCCATAACTTTCTATTTACCTGATTGCCAACTCAACTTTCAACGTTCTCAAGGGAAACAAAGTCTCCAGTTAATGAAAGTCTACAGACAGCGTTTAACTCAGGTGTTCTCAATTTTGTCTTTTATATATATACGGTTGTCTCTCTCGTTTGCTGCTAAGACAATGAAAATACTTTCCCTATTTTTCTGTCCTGCCATCTCTTTCGGAAAAGTTGCCAAAAAGACGCTCTTCTATGTCTTGAGAACTAAAGCATTTCTCCCCCTATATTTAATGTAATGACAAAAGCACAAAGTAATGAAGTTTCTAGCATAAATGCTGATGAGATCGCACAGCTTTCACTCCGGTTGAATTACGAGGGAAAAGCTTGTAAGGATGTGCTGGGGACAGCTTTCCTTATTTCCATATTTGACTGTCAAAGGTAAATAATGGTGGTTTTTGTTACTCTATTCCTGCAAGAAAATTACGAACAAACAGCCGCAAAGTTCTTGAAAACTTACTCAAAATCTGAGCACTACTCTTCAAAACTCCAAAAAGAGGTTAAACGAAACCGATCATGATTTAACTTTCGAGCTTCAGTTTTCAAAGCTTCAGGGTTCGTACTAAAAATTCAAGGACTTTTCAAGGACTTTCAAGGACACATTTTCCATTTATTAAGGACTCTATGCAGTGCAAAATTTTCTACATATGAAAACTGACTCACCATCCTATACTGTCAGGAAACATCGCTTCAAATAATTTGCTCGTTACTTCACATGATTTATAGGAGTAATGAGACATTATCACTTTCAATGCCCATAAAATTTCTGCCTACAACGTCTCATCATCAGTGACACTTCTTTCCATCACCAATGAACTCGCAGCAGTGATGGACTGCGTGGAATTATTGTATTCGCTACTTTCAGATGTAGCAGATTTCAAAACTACTTGGGCATTATCAGTTGTAGTTGCTGGCTGTTAAGAAGAAATGTCAAAAAAACCGGAAACGCTTGCTAATGACCTTTTCTATGATGTCAGTTTTTGATGTTTTTTCCTTTCAAGTGACTTGTGAGCGCCGACTCTTCCATGCTCGAAATGTCAACATCCTTCATGCACACGATGCATTGTGTCTTGTACTTGTCACCCTTGATTTTTCCTAGCCACTCTTTATACAGCGGTTTCTGAAGCCATACGGCGCTGAAACACACTTGCCCATTGTTGTAAATCTATTACCTATTAAACGGTCCGACCGCAGGGACACCCAAGCAAACAAGGATTAGGAACCACTCGAACCGCATGCCTCTCGCGGAAAGAGCGAACAGTACAAAACACTTCATTGGCTCTTAGCATTACAGATATTGAACCAATCAGTGCAGTTATAATAGCCACGAACAAGAATAATCAATATAGTTGTGTGCGGGGCACTTGATGGACGTTCGGAGAGGTGTAATGATCATTTTTATTTGTTTTTGTTTTTTCTATTGCGTGTTGCTACTGTTCTACCGGTAGCAGATACTTCCATGTTAGCTACTCGATAATCTAGATTGCATGAAATTAGCTACAAATTTCAAGGACTTTACAGTATTGACTGCAATTTTTAAGGACTTTTAAGGCCTTGAATTTTTATTTTCAGATTCAAGGACCTTCAAGGGCTTTCAAGGCGTGTGCGAACCCTGAGGCTTTGTTCTAATTTCCATATGTATTAATAAGGTAGATGGGAATCCGGGCCAACGAAGAAAATAAATGGGCATTGTGTTATTTTTCTTAATAAAAACTGAATGCGCTCAAAATCCTGGCTATATGTAGGATGCACCTAGCTTTTAACATCGATCCCAGAGCTGTCCCTTTTGTTCCTGGAATCGTGTTCATATTTTGTTACTTCTGCCGCACTGTTGTTCAGACGAGAACATGAAATATAAATTTCCAGATCAGGCACATTTCTCTTTTAATCCAATTTTATTACCTTTAACATTAGACCACAGGAAGATTACAAAAGTGTTAAGCAGCGCGCAAAACTAAATATATTTTCTCTGGTAAACAGAGAAAACTCAAACTAAACTAGGGCGTCTTCTTGAGGTATGGATGAAGCATGGAGCTTGATCATCAGGCAGCTACTGTGGGGGAGGGACTTCCTCAATCAGGATGCGGCTGGTGGAAATGTATCCTGCGTAGGCGTCAGAACCGCTCTTGTATCCGTGGCCACAGTCTCCAACCATCAATCCAACACGCACGGTTCCTTTACCAATCCCTTCACAATATCCCCCGATCTGACTATGCTTGTGTACGTTGGTATCTGTTTTGCCATGGTTTACAACGATAACATCCACCGCTTCAATGGTTACGGGTTTGGAGCACTCCGCGCCATTGAAGGTGAAATACCAGCGTTTGCAGCAACGGATGCAACAACAGATCCTGAAATCTCCATCAAATTCAACTTTCAAAGCTGTATTGTCCGCCTTTTTAACAAACACGCAATCCTACAAAAAAAGTAATGTAATATTTATGAAGCAAGAAACGTACTTCAAACTCCGGATGCATGATGAATGAAAAAGGAAAACAAGGACGAAAAAGAAGAAGAACAAGAAGAGGATACAGATGAAAAAGACGAAGTTAGAGAAGGAAGAGAGAAAGAGAAATGGTGAAAACGATGATGATAGTGGTGAAGGAGATGGTAGCGGTGATTGGTGGATATAAAACGTCATGGTCAAGGTGATGGAACCGACGTCGGCGGCGATGTTGGTTGTGATGGTGATAGTATTGACGAAAGTACTGGCGATGATGACTACGGTAAAGTATAATAACAATAATAATAATAAAAGTATAATAATAGTAAATTAATGATAATTTCCGATTTCCCAATGGTTCAATAGCGCTTTACAATAATGAAAGAAAATAAACGTGATTAAAATATTAAAAGATTAAAAATAGTAAGACAGGTCAACAATTCGCATATGAACAAAGAAAAAGGTGTTTTTTAAGGTGTCGTTTAAAAATGTCAATTGAGGTCGAATTTTTTACGGCCAGGGGTTGGGCGTTCCAGAGGCGTGGGGCGGCCACTGCAAAGGACCGACCTCCATAGCTTTTACAAGTATGAACAAAAGTAAGACAGGAAGACATAACCGACAATCACATTAAGAATAAAATGCAACTAATGATCATAAACAGAGCGAAAGGAAGCAAAAAATTTCACATTAGCGCTAAAAATGTGTACTAACCTTTATCAGCCCATGATCTCTACCATCATTCAAAATCTTCCATGCGCACTGTTTCCAGTTTTTTTGAGGAACCACAGCTGATGGACCCTGTTGTCCTTTGTCACCCTGAGGACCTTTCGCCCCTGTATTTCCAGGTGGTCCTAAAGGTCCTTGATCTCCTTTGGAGCCTGAGGAACCTTTTGATCCTTGCTTCCCAGGTGCCCCAAAGGAGCCTTTTGGTCCTTTTTTCCCAGGTGTTCCTACAGGCCCTTGATCTCCCCTGGCCCCATCTCGTCCGTTAAGTCCTGGAACACCAGGGACACCTGGCACACCACTTACTGCACAACATTTGCTACCAGGGCACTGTGCCTTGATGAGAAATTGAAATTAACTCAATTAAAATTGTCGTTTTGGCTATTCCACACTGAATACTTTTTTGTCTTAAAATCCGCCCCGATGTTTTTAAACCCGGGTTGACGTTAAACAGTGCGAGCGACCTTTTTTAGTTTTCTAGGATACACCACATTTTGCCTATATTACGTGGAACTTCCATCAATGTTACCTAGTGTATGATCAAAAATTAAAATCAATTTAAATGAATAGAGAAACAGCTAAATGGGATGAAATGTGAATAAATCAGCGAAGAGTTAAAACGAAAGAAATTTGAAAGCTTTAATAGATAATTATTAAGTTTTTAGTGCAGTCAGTGCTATAAGATATACCGATAGTTATAGTTCTTTTGATGCGAAAACTTTAAGATGGGACGAGATCGCCAGTTAACTTTAAGGATCAAGCCAGATTCAAACGCGAAAGAAGAGTCGACTCTTCTATCAGAATTCGCTGTTCCATTGGTTACGTATTAGACCAACTGAAAACGGGAGATAATTGTAAAGTGACACTTACGGACTGATTAGCGCCAAATACGAAGAATGGAAACGTGCACCCAACAAGCCAGATGATTATAAAGCGCATCGTTTCGAGTTGTTATTCCGGCTGGAAGGACTTGATCTGTTAAAAGAAGCTCCTTAAAGATCTGAAGAAAAAAAAACGAGGGTTAATCCTCGACGAAAGATAATCATCATCATCTCTTGTGCTCAACTGAAACAAATAATCTAGTATAACTACATGCTTATTGAAGTCGGCAAAATGATTGAAGTAAATCCACAATCCAACCATTTTCTTAGGGATAAATCGCCATGCGGACGCAGCAGAGAAAGAAAACGTCTACCATCCTCGCGTGTGAAATGTCCGTGTATCCGCCAGTTACAACCTCCATCAACTGAATTAACTTATGGGATGAGATACAGTTTCTACAGTCTGTTGACTTGTACACTCAGTTGAAGTTTTGTCCTATTTAAGTGTTCGGGCAAAAAGCGAAGTGAAGTGAACTTACCTTTGTGACTGACACTGAACACTGGATAACCGAATTACTGCATGGTTGGCTTCATCAAATCTTCAGTCACATAGCACAGTCTGGCTACGTTGCCTTGTCTCGCTTCTCGTAAAAACCCGTTATTGTTGGGCTCTTTTATTGGCTGTAAAAACAAAACATTTACTGTCGTGTCAGTCCCCAGTATTCAGTTAGTCAACCCCGTCGGGGTTCTTTATATCACCCACTGCACGGGACATCGGTACCCGGCAGAAGAAAGCGGAGAATCTTGGACGGGAATCGGTGCCAAAGATACCGAAATGATAAACTGGGCGGGCACGACTATTTTACCCGGGGGAAAATCCTACCGTATTGGACCCTACATACTTGCACGTGTGGCGCCGATCGGTATTCCGGTAGTGATCGATAGTCATGTTAAAATTTTATGCCTTTAAAGCAAGCTAAAATTGATCCTTCTCGCAAAAGGCAAGCAGCAAGCAGGTGCTGGCCTATATTTTAATTCATGTTCATGCGGAGAAGCGGTCGAAAAACGCCGCGTAAGTATTACGAAGTAGCCTTCGATCCGAGTTTGGTCATGAGGAATTGTTTGTTTGCACACGCTACTAAGGTTAATCATGCTGATTCAATCGTTCTCTTGGTTTGGCCGGTCATAGCTGATTTTGTTAAGTATTATTCTTGAAGTTCCAAATCGTGTTTTTAAAAACATCATTGACAAGCAGTTGACCGAAGGCTACTTATTTTTTTCTAATAATGAATAGCTGGCTTTAAGCAAATAAAAAATAATCCAGTGAATTGATTGTTTTAAATAATTCAGTATTTCTTTGCACTTATGAAATTTAACAACGCATCGATCTACAAGGAAGACCGAATGACTCTGAAAACAAAACCCCTAAACTAAACAGTGAACGAGAATTACTGATTAAAAAATGTAGAAATAAAAGGCAAAGCTGTAATACGTAGCCAACTAGTGGGCGATGCCATAATCCTCTCTTCTTCTCTCAAAAATATTAAAGAAGATTAAGACAATTAAATATGGTAACTCTTTAATATCCGGCACGTTTGCAACATCCAATCTATGATTTAATTTAACCGAATTGTTGTGGCGTCCCGTTTGCTTTTAACGCTGGATGCACGTACTGATGAGCATTCACGAACACATCTTGAATCTACATTTTCTATCTCGTCGCATGTGTTTCGCAAAAGGACAAACACGCGGAGAAAACAGCCAAATAGTTTTTTGAGATTAGAAGTGACGACTTCTGAATATTTGTTTACCATACACGATATCCTGTTTGCTTAGAATCGGAAGTAGTGGCAAGTTAACGATACCTCATGAACGTTTTTGTATATGTTTCTTCGTGTACCGGGCAAAACGTAGCAAAATCATACTTTGACGTTGACAGGCGAACTAGAAGATTATCCAAAACTAAAAATTGTAGGGGGCAAAATCATGGGGGGAGAGCTCACTACGGGGCGAACTCACTGATATTCCGAAAATTTAAGAGTTAGAGTCACGACGTTTCACATCTACCATTCCATTTCCCAGGTTTTTTTTTATGCTTTTTCAACTTTTATCTGTTATTGCCCTCGTCCGGTAAGCTTGGCTCTTGTTGAGAAAATCGGGGAGCAATTTGAGCACAAAGGAAGGAACAAAGGAAGTGGTGACAACTCTGCACCAGTCTTCTGCGAGCACCGGGGTGAGTTACAAGGGGAAAGGCCAACATGGCGGCCACTTCACGTTCGGGAATGTTAGAAATTTTCACGAAAGATGGATGGAGACGAGTATTAGCCACCCTTGATGACGATGTTTTAACTCTTAATGTAGAGGATAACTCATTAGTCAATGGCCAACCTCCCTCTCCGGGCCCTCCACGCTCGCCAGAAGCAAACGACCATGTTGAACCGCCGCAATCCATCGCTGATCAAATCCGAACGGTGCGAGTGATAAAACAAGATGTTGGTGGCTTGGGATCAGCATCAAGGGCGGCAAGGAGAACAAGATGCCTATACTCATCTCCAAGATTTTCAAAGGGCTGGCTGCTGATCAAACGGAGAGTTTGTACATAGGAGACGCAATTTTGGCGGTGAATGGAGAAGACCTACGCAACGCTACACACGACGAAGCTGTGCGGGCGCTCAAACGTGCGGGCAAAGAAGTTGATTTGACCGTGAAATACGTGAAAGAAGTGACGCCTTATTTCCATCGCACGGCCGAATTCAACGCTAATGCTGCTGCTAATGCTCGTGTCAACGGCGAGGGGCAGGGAAGCTCGGAGAACAGGGGAAATTGTATTGAAGTCAAGAAGATCCCACTCAAGTTGTGCTTCGTGACGAAACACGTTTCGCCAAAAGTGGAAACTCCTGAAAGGACTTTCGAGCTTTTTAATCCTGACGGCAGATCTGCGTGTATTCTGAGGGGGAAAGATGCATCAGCGGCTAATCAATGGTTTACTGATATTCATACAAATTTAACACGGCTCATTGCTCCAGGTATGTTCGTGTATCAAAAGGTATCATGTCATTTTTGCTCTTCAACAATTTGCGTTAAATTGCGGGAAGAAGAATGCATAGTTTCAGTCACGATTTGTTTTCGAAATGGGCCCACTTTCCTACTTTGCGAAGCAATTATACATTAGAGGCGTCTTGCATTTAGTGATTCGCAGTTTTTAGTCAGGAAATACGCCAAATTGGTAAACTATTTCAAGTCAGCACTAATGAGGTTTTGGAAACATCAAGGCTTATTTTCAAACGTTTTCAACCCCCTTTAAGTATCGATTGTGAAATTATTCGAGCACTTTCTTTGATGCAAGCACTTTTCTTTCCTGTCTTTTGATTTCTAAATAAAGATCGTGGCAACAGCTGGTCGAAGATTCCGAATATTCAATTCTGGCAACCCCTGGTGGAGAGCATTGTTTATACTGTCACTACTGCTATTGTTTTTGGTTGCATTTGTAAATTTCCTATCTCCGTAAACAGTCAAAATATTTCTGTCAGTGGTAATGGCTTGTTTGTTGAACAAAAGGCGAAATTTAAAACTACCAGAAGCGGAAGTTTGAACGCTCTGTCCTTAAGTTTGAGTTTTGAATATTTGATACGATTTTTGTTAATTTCGGAAAAAGTAATGATTCGGAGTTGTGCACAAAGGGAAAACATATTAAAAATACATTTTCGCATGACTTAACCGGCATATTTAATAGAAAATCTTTGAAACAGAAGCTCTATTTCCTACCGATCGATTAGGCAATTATCGAAGCCAATTCAAGAATAATGCCCATGGAAACTTGTCTATTTTTAATTTTGTTGAAAATTTGTGTAGGGAAACGATTTGTCTTGATTTAAGGAGATTAAAGGATGTAATTCTAAAAAACAACTAACAGTAGTCTTCACTGTAATCTGTTTGATACTGGCACTTGTATTAAATTGATTTTCTAACGTTGAAGTTCTCCTGCTTTGTGTAAAAGGCAGCACATAAACGTTTTGAGCTCAGCCTTTTAGAAGAAACCTACAACAGATACAATTATCATCTTCTTATGACTGCAGCTGTGATTTTTGTAAATAGACGGCCTAATTACCCATATTTTCTCTTTTTTATATATATATATATTTATTTATTATCTTAATTTATCTAATTAACTATTTAATTAGGTAATCAATTCATTCTATTTTATCATATTTCTTATTTCTTCTTTATTATTATTATTATTATTATTTTATTTTATTTATTTTTTTATCTGTATATTTATATAAAATATCACATTGTAATTCTTAATTCATTTTCTATGGCACATTAATTTTGTACTTAAATGAGCCTTCGCTCATGTGCGATATGTAGATAAATAAAATTACTTACTTACTTTCCTTACTTAGCCTCCCTTGTAACAAGCTGTTTTGAAATTTTGCGCGGCGTTCAATGTTACTTTTTTAAACAGACATAACTGTATGTAGCCCCAGCAAGGTTTTCCCTTCTAAACAGAGTTGCAGTCGCAGAATTGAAAAATTTCAGAAATTCAGATTGAGAAAAGAAAGACAGAGAGTGAAGATTGAGAGCCATATCACACCTTTCTGTTTTCTAGTGGTGAAAATCTCCTGTGGCCTGCATAAAAGGAGAACCCTTCCCTGTGTTTTGGTCAAAACTACAGAGAATATTTGACAAAAAAACAGATGACAACATTTAAATGGTTTTTTAATTTGTAATAAGACATGTTTCAATGTTGCAAACATCATCGTCAGTGTCAAAATGTTTGAAAAACTGTTGGTACTAAATAACGAAACAAAACATGCATAATTAAGTGGCTGTTGCTTAGCGACGAGCCACTTCTAGTAATACCCTTTTTTTGTTGTAGTTTTTTTTTGTTGTGGTGTCCGCGAGAGGCCCGTGCCCCTCTTGGCCAGAGGAAGAAACAATGACATAAGTAAAGTATTTTTATAACGGCACCTGGACTTGAACTCGCGACCTTCAGATCCCAACCTGGGCCCCTTATCCGATTGCGCTAATGAGACATCTCTTGCAGTTACTAGAGAATAAAGTCATTAGGTCAGTCACGCATCATCTCTTTAAAAGCCTTTTTAATGACCAGGGTTACGGAGAAAAGAAATGTTTTGTCAGAATTGAATTACTCCAATAGCCAAGGAATTTATTTGAAAGTGTTTATTTTGAGCAGTATTTCACAACACCGATGAGTAGGAGTCCGATCTTAACTAAAGCTATTCGGAAGACCATAAATGTTTTTAAACTGAACTTGTAGATTTTGGTGGCTATAAAATATGGGTGAGAGTCAGAAATCATGAAATCCTTTCAAAAAGAAATGTTTAGTCAGAACTGAATTACTCCAGTGTACCTCTTATAGGAAATGAATTTATTTGTGTTCCTTTTCACCCGGTTTTGAAGATAAGCAAATATTGACCGAGTTAGTAATGGTGCAATACCGGAAGTGAAATCAACCAACACAGCTCTTTTGCGTGGCATTGTTTGAACATGGCTTAGTAGTATTGGAGATATCGGTTATTGTCAAGAAACTGGTTAACGGATTGAAGATGCAGATTTATACCAAATTCTTCGCTTTCTTAGAAATTTCAAGCAAATCGAAGAGCCAGTGTTTTGTTAAGCTTCAGCTGGCCTTGGTTTCTTGTGTAGCGAATATCCATAAAATTGGCTCACTACTTTTCCGTGTTAAATTACAAAATAGGTTGACAGCTTAAGCGTTGACAAAAGAAAAAAGAAAAACAAGTGAAAAGGAATAGAAATAAAAAATTAGATCAAAGAAAAAAAAACTTGACTTTGAGACTTGAACCACCAACCCTAAGCTGTCAACACATTCCGAAAGGAGCGCAATAACCCACTCGGCCACCAAAACCTTCTTTAAAGCTATGACCACATTTTAATTTCTTTATCATTCGGAGTCACGAATTGTCTGTCATGCCAACTGAAAGGTGACAAAAATTGAATTACGATCAACTTGAACTTATCCTGTGCATTAATCCGGCTCGGATAGTCAAAAAGGCCGCTTCTAAATTCTCGGAGAATTTCTTGTTAGTTATGATGTGCACAGTGACAAATTACTTATTTCCACAAAATTTGCAGTTTCCAAAAAAATGGCTAAAATAGACTGCACAAAAATTGCAAAATTTAATACCATATCAATAAATAATACAAATTTTACAGTTGTATTAAAGTCTTGAACCAGTTGCTCACATGAGACTCGCACTGCCATTGTTGTAAGATTTTTCACAAGACTTGTATTCATTGCAAGTTGAAGTTGTTTCTTTTGTTTGCTGTTACCACTGTTACCAGAACAATTAATGAAAACATCTTCTAAATTAACTATACATGCAGGCTGTTCAACCTTTGGGGTATGAAAAATCAGGAAAATTTTTCAAGCGCCAAAGGCGCTAGTTGCTAGGGGGGTCTGGGGGCATGTCCCCCCCCCCTGAAAATTTTGCAATTTGAAGGCTCGGAAACACCATTTCTAGTGTTCTCGTACAACAATTTCTGTTAAAAAGTTTTGGTAAATTGATTGTTATATAATTTATGATTGATAATTTTATCAGGATATCAGAGTGAAGTACACTCTATTTTGTGTCCTTGTAATGTAACTACCATATTTATTCGTCTATAAGCCGATCCCGGCTATAAGCCGAGACCCTAAACTTAGCAAGTGAAGTAGTGACCAGATGTTCACCAAAAAAACCCAGAAAACTCTTGGCTATAAGCCGAGACTTTAAAATCGAATGCCGAAGTTCCATGGAGAAAAAAAAACGTATGGATCGTGTGCCACACTTCAGTGAGAATTATGTTGAAAATCGAAAAAATTCAATGTCATACCTTCACCATAAAGGAATTTTAACGAACCTTGTAACTTTTAGGAAATGTTTGGAACCTTTTTATGCCAAAAAACTCAAAACACTTCCAAGATACAAAAGATCGAAGTTGTAAACGACCCACCATCTTGTATGACCTGGCAGGCTAGGTGAGAGAGAGGTTACCAAGCCAGCATCGTGCTTTGAGTCACACTCGGTTGTACTTGATCCCAAAAGCAGAAACAGGATGGTTTTGCTCAAGTTTATTGAAGAATTTCTTCCACAAATAACATCGCAAAGTAGACCCAATTAATTCACAGGAAATGTGACGACTCCTGTGGAGATAACAAACTTATAGTAGGGTATGTGAAGTAACAAACAGGTTAAGTGTGATGTCAACAATGACTGATGAAAGCTTCCTTGAAACAAAACTAGCAAATGGCTCCTTTACGAGCCACCAAATATAAAAAAGTCAATGATAACACAGAAAACTTGTTTTTGGCTCTCATTTTTATTGTTGTCTTTGAGTCTTTGAAATTTTTCCCCCGAAAACTATCGGCTATAAGCCGAAACCCCCTTCTCTGGTGGAAAATTTACTCTCGGTGGTTTAATTTAACGGAAAAATCGCTCGGCTTATAGTCAAATAAATACGGTATTATGACAATTGTACACAAATATCAGAATAGACGTCAAAATTGGGATTTTTCCTATCCCGATGGCTTGTTGGTTGGGATTCGGGATTTTCCATCAAAATCGGGGTAATCCCGACAAAATTGGGATGGTTGGACAGTCTGAACATGTTTTTGCAAGATCAAAGAAATGATAAAATTGCAAAATCAAGTACACAGTAGTCTTGTTTTTCTCCCATAATCACGAAGTTAAATACTCACGAAATGCAAAAACTCAGAGGTTTCAATAACATTTGAAGTAGGCAGCAAGTTGGAGTAGAGTAGGCGATGGTATTAAAGAAAAAATAAAGAATCGTTCTTTAATTACTTCAATTTAGCGAAAAAGTAGCCAATGTCTCTGATCAAAGTAGCCAACGCTTTTCGTCGGACGTCGGTGCTTATCAAGGTTTTAGCCAGAAGGGTGTTTAGGCATCCTGTGGACGCCCACTTTTAGAAGAAATTCAAGGAAAAGTCACTTTATCTCTTATAATATTATGTGAAAACATACCTGCTGGATGCCCAGTTTTCAATTTCTGGCTAAAAGCCTGGTGCTTATTGAAACCACTGAAAACTAGTATGAATAAGATAGTAATTTTCGCAATGCAGATGGTATGAACTTGAAACTTGAAATTGTTTTCATGACCTGTATACTCACAGTTCTCACAAGAGAGAATTTGTCTCAAATGAACCTTATATTAGAACAAAAGAATGAAGAATTCCCTGTGTTTCTGGTGTATCATTTCATTCAGCTGTTAGAAAATAATACCAGTAATTTCCTTATGTTCCAGCCCAAGATGAGAGGGCTTTCAACCATTACCTTCTGACAAGAGCTTCACCTTGTATGTTGGTGTAGTCACCCCCTGATCTTTATCTTATCGAAATCCCTGTCAGCTTGATGAAGTATTGATTTTACTTGACCAAGTTTGTTGACAGTTACTGTTGTGGCATTAATGGCTAAGTAAACCCGCACTATGTTTTATTTTCTTTTTCCAGCAATCGAAGAAGTAAATGACATGCTGAGTTCAAGTACAGGATATCGTGAAGTTCAGGCCATGGGATGGCTCAGTGAGCAAGTTCATCTTGGTGGAGACAGTTCTCACACGGAGTGGAAACCTGTGTTTGTAGCTCTAACAGAAAAAGACATGCTGTTATATATGGCAGCGCCTTGGTCACGGGATGACTGGAGTTCCCCTGTTATGAGTCATCCTCTATTAGCTACAAGGTGAGCACATTCTGCCCAGAAAAACACAGATGCAAAATGTTCTAAAATATATTTCAGAGAGCAAAAATAAACACAAGTGTTGTAAATGAATTTTTCTGAGCAAAGAGAGCTGTGGTGTTGGTGGCAAGCTTTTAGCCAGGTAGCAGTGTGTATTTTACTATAATTTGAGTTTACATTTAACTTTGGTAGAACTGGAGGGAAAATCTGTGACTAAATAGAAGTTAAAGAGGATCTTGTTGCTACTCATCAAAAAAAAAAAAAGAATTGCACAACCTGCCACCAAATCCTGGCCAAAAGCTTGCAAGTTGCTATGTGTAATGGTAATGGTAATGGATTTATATACCGTACATATCACATAGTTTCATGGCAGTTTACAATTCTTCTCTAGGGTGAGGTCGGACGTCAGCCTGTAAAGGCGCCTCTGGCAGCTGCTATCAGTCCATATTTGATCTCACCCACCCACCCACGCAACCCACACATGAATGCCAAAGACAAATAAAAGACAGAGATAGACCACCACACCGGGAACTACGTCCCCTACTCTTTTCAAACAGTGTGTGGGTTCTTTAACGTCCCACAGATTATTAGGAACAAGTGTTCTGAGACAGGACCTACGGTTTATCATCCTTATCCGAGAAGACTAGAAAGTCTAACCGTTTGCAGATGTAATTACAAAGGCAGCACATTCTCCTCAATTATTTAAATACCCTGAGTGTTGGTCCCGCTGGGGTTTGAACCTGTGACCTCCCGCACCGTAGTCTGGTGCTCTACCACTGAACTAACCAGTCGGCGGTGTGTGTGTGTGTAAACTCCTTGGATTTAACATTTCATAGAATACATGAACCAAAAGAGCAAAATCTTTCACCATGTTGGTTTGCCTCAGCATCCCCCAGAAAACCCTGCAATTGCTTGCATGACCACCCTTGATCTCAGTCTGTTTTGAAGTGTGCAATGGCTTGGACCCTTAGGCAAGAGCCTGGTGCTTGTAACTTAGAGGGATTTGTTTTCTTTGCAGACTAGTTCATTCTGGACAAGGCAGTAATCATATCCACAATGACGACTTGACGTTTGGGACACGAACTGGCACAAGGAAAGGAGTAGAGGCTCACATGTTCAGAGTGGAAACACCAAGGGAGCTGGCAAACTGGTCACGCAACCTGGTACAAGGGGCTCATGATGCTGCCACTTTGATCAAAGAAATTAACTGTGGTAAGAAAATCAATGTGCACTTGCAACCACAACAGAAGTTTGACTTACAACAATTTAAGGATCCCTTAATTGAAAGCTTTTTAAAAACTAGCCAGGATTAAGTGAGTATGAAAACATTTCTATTTTAAGAGTTAATTGTGGTGGCCTACTGGTCTAGTGTTCAAGTCTTAACATTTTTTTGAGTAAATGTGTGAATGTTTTTTTAATCAAAATCCACTGGAATATGTTTAAATTCTAATTTTCTAAAGCAGTTTCAACTTTATACAATGTACTTGAGACCCCTGTAGATTATTTTGTACATTCATTAGTGGCAAACATTTGTCAAACTGTGACTTTGTTCTCAATAACATTGGACCTGCTTTCTCAGTTACCACAAATATGTCCTTGAGTTGCAGAAGAAAGTTGTTGTAATGCTCTAGATGGGATTTACTAATTTCTGTTTGCTTGCCAGTGAATATTTGTTTGGCAACCTTTCAGTAAACAATCTGAATGAAAAAAGGTTAACATCAGAATTATCTTTGTTCTCTTTTAAAGCTGTCACTTGGAGAGATCAAGATGCTCGTCTAACTGTTCACTATGAAAATGGTTTCACTCTCACTGACGCTCGGTTAATGAAGGCAATGGACGTTCACAAGTCTTGTGGTATTTCCCGTTCGAAAAACTAAAACGCTCCGCAGATGATGGACAAAGAATGCTGTGGTTAGAATTCGGAGCAGATGAGTCAGATCAGGTAAAAATCTGCTCTCTAAAACAGTTGAAGAACAGTCTACACAGTGCATCATGGAGTGGTGCCCACGAGTTCTTCATGAAGAATATTCCAATCTTTTTGTCTGTTCCTCATTCTCCAAAACTTCTACCTACATCTCTGTGGGTTTATAGAAACATGGAAATGTTTTTTTTTTTCTTTTCTTTTTTCTCTCTCTCTCTCCCTAATGCATCCTTAATTCAACCAGACATTTGCGAATGACTCAGTTTCTTCTCCACTTAAGTCATGGTCTATACTTAAAGACAGTCAGGCACTACAACTTCTGTTGTTACATGTAGATCTGCTTGTATTCTTATAAAAGTCCTGTTTATATTCATGTCAAAAATAAATCTCTGTGATTTTAATATTTGAATTATTTTGTCTTGATAGGAGCTAGATTTGGAATTGGATCTTCATGGCTGTCCAAAACCAGTGGTTTTTGTCATGCACACTTTCTTGTCAGCAAAGACTACTCGACTTGGACTCTTTGCTTGAGTAGCTACCATGGTGAGAATTGCAAACCTGATCAATGCCCTTGTGCTACTTCTTGTCGACACCTAACAACTATATAAAGGCAGTTATGATAGTGGTTAAATTACAATGTAGGTACATTATACAGCCTGGTTGTCTTTTGAATGAGTCAAAGTGATTATTCCTTCCCATGTAACTTAAAGACGTTATGCAACTGTTTGAACCTTGGTTCAATTTTTATTTTCATTTGTTTTGTACTCATTATTATACATAATTACCATACACAAGAACGAATAACAGTTGAACCAGGGATAAAATTAACTACAACATAACCGCTTGTACACAAACCAAATTTAGGAGCGGTACTGTTTGTTATGCGGCATCTATACTGTAACCATTTTTTTCAAGAAATTGCATTATACAGTACTTGTAGCCATTTACATTACAAAATGACAGGGCTTGAATAAAATGGAAAAAGAAAATTAACTGTGCACAATAGAATTTTTAGGATTTTTAGGATCTTTTACTAACTGTTGTACTGAGAGGGTCACAATCGTAGGCTACCTTTTATGAACAAAGTAAGTTTGCTGGTTCTTTGTAAACAAGTTCCTGGGATAAAACCCTTAGCATTCAAAATTTGATGGATTATACTTAAAACTTTAGGCATGGATTCATTTTTTTCTTTTTTTTGCAGCATCTTTTAATTTATTTCTATTTTACATTGGTGGTTAATTTGAACAAAAAAGTATTTTAAAATGCTTAAATAATCTTGGGTGGGACATCTTTGGTAATCCACACACTGGAGGGTGGGAACTAAAGAGGGCTGTAGAGGCCATGGCAAAACATCGCAGGATATTGCTTGAGAGGTAACAGTAATGCATAATATGCAGTATTAACATGCTGTAATGGAAAACGCACAAGCTCACAAGGATGGCTTAGGAGGTTGGAGTAATTCTTAAGGAAAACAAGCATTAGGTAAAGCAAAAGAAACAGGTTGAAATGGCATATAAACTCATAAAGAATAATTACATTTCTGGAGGTGAAATATCTTACATGTAATGGCCATTAGCCGAACCTGACCAGTGTGTTATAGTAGGGTAGATGAATATCACTATTATCACAGTACTAATACAGTACTACTCTGAGGAAAGTGCATCAAAAAGCATTTTTGCATTGAAAAGGTGAAGAAAAACAAGTTCAGTGAACTCCCTCAATGCAAACACCCCTGTAAAGCGGGCGCCTTCTCCTGGCCCTGGCCAAATTGCCCCATACTGTATTCTCTGTAACAAAACTCTTTCAGCAGCAGACACAAGGTGGGCACTAAAAGCTGGTCCCAAGAGTATCCACCTTAGAGGGAGTTCACTGTATAAGTGAAATTAAATGACTTTGTACTTTTTGATGCCCTGAACTTCTGCGTGTGTTTCAAAGACAGAGTATTCAAATAAACATAATGCATTGTGTGTCATCTTTGCCAGAAATTTGCATTGAACAAATTGAAATTTTATACATTTTGATACCAAACAGTGTGGCATTTATGGATTTTAGCAGACAGGATTTGTTCTTGTAAGGATGTTTCCACAATAATAATTGCAGTAGCAAATACATTCAGATTGTATTTTTATCATAACATGTATCTGTTTAGTGAATTAAGCTACATCATTATATTTTATTGTAGTTCTTAAAATGATTGTAAATTGTTATTAAGAATTCATGGGTGATTTGTTTTGTCCTTCCAAAAGAAGAGGACATTAATGTTCAATTATCATTTTTGATGGAAATGAAACTTAAAAAAGGCAGCGATTTTGTTTGGCTAATAATGTGCTTCATTCAATAAAGCTTGTTTTGCCACTGTGTTTGCCCATACCATTTTAGAAAGGTGTATAGTATAGTGCAGCTAATGATAATGGTTATTGCTTGCCTTGGTTTCATTGCTTTGAGAAATGTTGCATTACAACCAAAATTATGTAAAGCAGTATAATTTTCTTATTGCCATATGATACATTAAGGAATGTCACCTCATGTGTTTTTTTGAGTTTCTAGAAGCTGGCTTTACAGTGTATAATGGCTGTAGTTGTGATAAACAAAGTTGCCATTCTTGTTGTTTTGCTGTCATTAGACATCTGTCTACAATGTAGTCTCCATTGTTACAGCCAGTGGACAGCTTCCAGTGACAACCATTAGCTTAAACCCTCTAAGCCTTAACAGTGATCAGCATCTGATTTCTCCTTACAATGTTACTATTTGGTCAAGCACACAAGTTACGAGAAACGAGGAAATGATCATCAAGTCTTAAGAATAAAGGAACTGATCACCATACAGGTAGTGCCTTGATTTCTGTACTCTCCCAACCAATGCTATAACAAATATACAGAGAACATTTGGGAGAATATGGATGCTGATAGTGGGGCTTGAAGGTTACAAATTGAAGTGGACTGTGAGGTGTACATGTATTTCCTGCTATTATGTTATACCAAAAGCTAGTACATGTATTTAGATTATGCCATGTTTATTTTTAATTGATGTTTACAAGTCTGTGGTGTGTAAAAGTCATAACATGTTGAAGGTATTGTAGTTGGATTTTAATGTGTCAGTGATGAAATCCTACATTTGTGACCAGTAAAGAGAAGACTGGACTGGATTGCTTTTCAGTGTTTTTCAAAATAATTTTCTTTACTTCATTCCTTTTTGCGAGTGAAAGGGTACCTATTAAGCAATCAGGTCCATTCTTCTCTTTTTCTCTATAAGTACTTGAGCTTCAGTAGTCAGGTAATTGGATTTAAACACCTGGGCCCAGTTGTTCGAAAGCTGATTAACTTAATCCAGGATTAGTCTAAACTTTGGTTGCAGTTTTTAACTTTTGGGTGAAAGTTTCTTTTGCTGCTTTTTTGCTTTTCAGGATTGACGTCCACTAATCTAAAATTTTGGCAGAATGTCAGCATTGAACAACGTTTGTGGATAGAGCAATGAACTCCTTGGATACTTTTTAATCTTGGATTAGGGTTAATCAACTTTCAAACAGCCTGGCCCTGGTCAGCCCTTTAATAGCCTTGTTTTTTTTTTTTTTTTTTTCACGTTTTGAATATACATGTACAGTCAAGGGTAAGGAGAGTTTTGGCTGATTGGAGGACCAACAAAGGTGATTAATTTTTGAACCTGCTGATAACATGTTTTATTGTAATCTGACTTTTGCACACCACAGCCAGTTTTTTTTTTTTTTTTCAAATTCTGGAAAATAAATCAAAGTATTTTTAGAGCTAATTTTGTTGCATTTCTTTGTTGCAAGGTACAGCACAGGATGTAAAGAGAGATGAAAGAATGTTTTATTCCAATTACTTGAGCTCTTTACTTCAGCTGCATCATTTTCAACTTATTGCATTAAACCTCTATCATGTGTTATCTTAGGTGGCATTTACATGAAAGCCATGATGAATCTTATTTATTATTCATCCTGGGATATAATGATTTTCTGCAAGACAAATTTTTATTGCTGTTTACATGTGTTGTTTCATCAGGTAAACAAAAACATATTCGCCCTTGGACGAAATGTTCACTTATTTTTGTTATCCAAGGAAGGCTGTTTACAAGGAATTTTTGGTCATGTTTCACCCCGGACGAAACTTGTCCTGTGATGAGTTCGCTCCTGTAAACAGGGCCTCACTAGTAAAGCACACTGCTGATTTATTTTTCCAGCCAATCTTCTCCCCTTGCCATGTTTTCCCAAAGATAACTGAAATAATACAGGAAATAAATTACTTTCAGTTTCTATTGAAAGCTGTGCTTATACTAGCATAAAGCAACCCTTTCAGATTTAAACCAACTTTGGATGGCTATGAAAGGCTCTTTTGGGCTACACTTTTCCATCCTTCTAATCAATATCCCAGAAAGGCACCCTTTTGGAGCTACATCCATCTCAAATCCGTTAAAAGATCATTCCAAATAAGTTAAATTTGGTGTTCTCGACTACTCTTTGCTGGACTGTATGTGAAATGCATTGTATGTTGACTTACTAAACTTAATTTACAGTCAAAATACTCAGTGCGTGCCGCCTATTATTTAACAATATTTTTGATTAACCGAACACACTTCATTATTCGTTTCAAATCAAATTTTCCAAAAGTTTGCAATTCTTTTCTACAAGAGCTTAGGCTTCTATTTATCAAAAGAAATCGACGAAAAACCATGTGAAACGATTGAGAAAATGAAGAAGACTCAAAATGGCACCAAACTTTGCATGTGAACACTCCATGAAACACTCGAGCTACGTGAGAAATAAACCAATCAACAATCTATATTTCAAATGAGGTTACACTCAGGCTATGGTTGAATGATTACACTATTCAAATTAAATTTGAAAGTTTGAAACGAATTATGCAGTCCGTTGGCAGTTAATCAAAACTATTCTGAAATAACAGGCGGCACGCGCTGACTATTTTGACTGTAATGCTCCTGTTTATTTCATTCTTATTTTGTGCTTTCACCCTAGCAGCTATGAAATAATAACATATTTATTGCTACTGTGAAACCCCAATATACATTGTAAGAAAATGGTTGGTTAGTAGGTATTAAAATTATATTTAGGCTGTAGGGGCATGAACTGAAAGTAAGCCACATGGACAAGACTTCTCTTCACTCCCTCAGTCTCTAAAATAAGAATGTCGAGTTCTCTCATTGATGACTGAATAACACCAGCATTTACCACTGAGATTTTGTAGTTTAAATATTTGGCTATTTCAATGTGAATTTTGCTGATAGACACCAGAGGCATCTTACTTAAAAATACATGAATTTCAGATAGTCATCTTTCCTAAGAGGAAGTACCCCTTGTGTCATTTGCTTGCTTTCACAAATCAATGTCCACAACTTTACTCTGCCATCCATTTGCTATCATAGTATTATATTGGATTCTGTCATGCCCAGGCACTCGTCATTCTCATTTAACAGCTTTGCAGTCGCATAATATTCGCCCTAAGAGAGACAAATTTTTGAGTTAGCTGCAGTAAGGAAACAAGAAAGTCCAGGAAAAAGTTTACAGATTTGAAGTTTGGGGTGGGGAGAGGGTAAACTTTTAAGAGTCAGATAGGCAACAGTGGCTTGATTCACCAGGAAGAGGGGACTCCTTTCCTCATTCAAATAGTTTGGGTGGAGGTAAACTTGAGATTAAAACTTTATTATGATCTCCCAATGGGAGCTGTTGAGGAAAAATGAATCAAATATTGAAGGTTAAGAGTATTTACGAGAATGATCACTAGCACTTGGCCCAAGTGCTAGTGACCACCTAGCAAGAGTTGAATCTGGGACCTTCGGATTACATGTCCCTCTCCTTAACCACTTGACCATACTGCCTTCTAAAACCTCCCCCTTACCAATATCCTTTATTACCGCATTTTAGAACTTGAAACAGGCTTTGCTTTCTTACCTTGGGAATGTACTTTGGCAGATTGAAATCTTCATAAACATGCATTTTTTGACCTGGAGGCAATCAAGACAATAAAATAAGTACATCGATACAAGTAAAACCTAATAGCACATTGTTAAACCGGTTTTAAAAAGAACCAAATTAAAAAAAACTTTCAAGTTGTTGGGATGGCAATAATGATATGGTAGTTAAAAATTGATTTCCTGGAATTCAAGTTATCCCTTAGAATAAGAGTGTGGGTGTGATAACCAGATCTTGAAACTCGCGACCTCTTTTCTTTCAGTCAAAAAATCTGGTTCAGACATAGCTGCTGAACTGTTTCTCTTTTTTCTCATGGTAAAGCAGAAAAAATGCTAATTCAGTCAAAGATTCAAGATCACACCTTGATTTCAGGTAAAACAGCACAGAAAACTCCCCTGTCACAACACCACATTAAACTCTCTGTTACATGTATAAAATTAGAATGAAATCCTGGCTTGAGGAATGGCATCAACGCTATTGGCTGTTTGATCATGTGGAATCCAGAGGTATTTTGTTCGAGCACCAGCTGGCACAACTTTTGATATTTTCCCCAGTACTACAGACAGGATGAGGAATACATAATAAATTAAAAAGGGGGATGGGGTAATGAAATCTACAGGTGTTAGGATATGAGAGAATGAAATCAGGATTTCCAAGGTGGAGAGACATGGGAAGAATAAGGCAAATTTCACTGCTTTAAACTGCATGATAACTTTTAACAAGACAATAGGTAAGAACTCCCACACTACCCTTCCTCTTGAGTTTATATAAATAATTGACATGAACTGGTTGTCAAGAATTGCACTTCAAAATACCTTTTTTCATGGGACAGCTAAATGTTTTTGCACTGACTTTACAGATGTTATATTTTTCGTCATGCAGGGTCCGGCCAAGATACTGGGCTACCACATGCATAGTGCCTCCATGCAATGAAAGTTCTACAAGGATAAAAAAATGCACTTTGTTATGATGAGATCACTCCTTGTAGGCTTCACAGCTCTGTTAGAACCATACTGTCTATGAGAAAGTAAGAGAACTGCAGGAGATGCAGATCCGTGTCAGTGTTTTGCTCTGTTTGTTGCTTCTCTACTCTGCTCCGAAAGGTTTTTCTCTGGGTACTCCAGTTTTCCCCTCTCCCCCAAAAACCAACATTATTTTGATTTGATTCTTCTTTATTTAGAGTTGATATGATTTGGTGTCCTCAATTAGTAGAGCATCTGTGCTCAGCTAGAAAGATTTGAGACATTATGATTATGATTATGATCATTACTTCTACAAACTTCAACAAGTCAGTCTACTCAATCCCCCCAAGAGGGGGAGGGGGGTACACTTGACCTGATGGGTGGTAAAGTTTTCAACTGATCTGTGCATAAAACAGTGTGTAAAATGAAAGTTAGTACAAGTGAAAAGCAACAAAAATTTTGATGATTTCTACACCAACATCCCTTACTTGCTGTAAAGTTTGCGACTGCTGTGGCAATTAGTCTGTTTTGTTCTGAGTCATAATGGATAACCACTTTTCCTATCTTCTTTCGTGACTCATCTGTGAATGAGATCAATACTTATACAATCAGTGATTTTATTGGATCGGTACAAAACATGGACCCCCCTTCTGGACCCCTCGATTTTTCTGTTGAAAAATAATAAAATTATATTTAACAGTCTTCGCTTTGGATTTCAACTTCGGCCGGTTCGTTGATAGTTACAGACAGTATTACAGTAATCACGAACATTACCACAGCCAGTTGCCATTTTCATCCCGAGAAAGACTTGCTTTGAATTTTGCTGAATTTGCGTTGCTGACTTTTGTTGTTGTTACCAAATACTTTAGAATTTTCTCGCAAAGGTTAGATATTAAACGTTAAATATGCAAATTAATGTTCAACAGAAAAATCGAGGGGTCCAGAAGGGGTCCCGAAGGGGGTCCAGAAGGGTTCCAGAAGGGGTCCAGATGGGGGTCCAGAAGGGGGGTCCACGTTTTGTACCGACCCGATTTTATTCCTGAAATATTGAAGTTAAGTTCATGAAATTGTTTACATTGTAAAGGCGGAATGGGAAATCAGGTAAGACTCAATCGTTACAACATATTGCGTTACATTGTCATATTGGGTTGCGTGACTTGTGTAACATTTCTAATACTTTTAAAATACCACCCAGAGTACGACATTGACCTTTGGTTTTACAATATTTTTATGATTCATATCAAAACAGGAAATCGTTCTGAAGGATTTGAAATCCTTTCAGGCCTCGCATTGGTTAATCTAATATTTTAGAGATAACGTTAAAGTAGACCAAAATAATAGTCGGCGAGTTTTCTGTGTTGCGTGCGTACAGGAATGACAAACTGCCCGCCATTTTGCTGGGTTTTCTTCTCAGCGAAAATTAAAAAGAATAAAAAGAAAAACAATACCCAAAAACTTCAAAAAAATCTGCCAACCCTTGTATTTATTATTTTTCGGAGTCATAATACTAAAATAATCCCTCTATCCCCAACTACTTTGTTAGGCTCGCGTTTTTAAAACAAAAAACCGTAAACTATCTTTCTCTTCAAGATTTGACTGAAGTCCTTGTCATATTGTATTTTTAAGCTCTAACTAAGCTTTGTGAGCCGAGTGTGACAATCTTTGAGTGTGACCATTCAACTGAGCGTTATCAACGCGATCTGTTCTTTCTTGTAATGCCATTTGTTTTTCAATTCCCTTCGTGGAGATTTAATAAGATTTTTCAATTATGCTCTTCGCATTCTTTAAAGGGCAGAGGTGCAAACAAAATGGTGAATCTCCACGGTAAACTCACCGCAATCATCCCAGATGTCTCCAATCGCTTTTAGACTGTTGTCTCGAACCCATTTGTCCCAAATCGTACTTCCATTGCCAGCATCCTTCTGTGTGATGTCCAGGTCAGCTAGGTTTGCGAACAAATTAGTCCATAGCAAAAGTCCTCCCAGCGCGATCACCAGCACAAAGCACAATTGAAGAGTGAGGCGTTTTTTGTAACCTATACTCCAAAACCTAACTCGAATGGAATTCCAACCGCGACAGAACACGTCTGCGAACATTTCGATCGTTGTATACAGTAGCCTCACGTTCTATGTACTAAGCTCCTTGGTAATTTTCAGCATTGGTTAACGGAAAAATGGAAAATCAGTGACACGTATACGTATGAAATCCTGAAATGTTACCGGACAGGAAATGACAAGGTCCCGTGGTTGCTGAAAATATAAATAGCGACTTTAAGTTAATGATTGCTATAGCTAAACCTCAAAAATTGCAACAAAGACCAAATAAAACTCCGAGCTATTATTTTTAATTGGCGTTGTACAAGCTCTGTGCTCAACGGAACAGGGCCGAGTGAAGAATGTTTTTCTCTGAGTATGTGTTCTCTTTGCGTTTTCTACTTACAGTTTTTGGAAAGTGTCGAAAAAAATGCTTTCCCTGAAAGATCAGCCCAAAGGGATCTGTCAGCGGCCACTGTATCTTTGCGACGAGTAAGTGCAATGCTATTAAAAACTTACGTTAAACCGAAGATAATTTTAACAAAGAAGCTCCTATCTTTTTAATCACGCAATAACCTCCGTGACAGACGGGAAAGAAGCGAGCACGCCAGACCACACGTGCCTAAATGCTTGCTGTCACGAGGTTGGTGCCGGCGGCGGTGCCTTCTTTCCTGCCTATCACATAATACAGGGTTTTCATTTACAGCGCAGGCTAGGCGAAAATCATCGGAAAGTGAGAGCAGCAAAAATGTTTTTTTTTCGGCGAGTTCTTCCTGTACCCCATACTTCAATAGTGAGCATTTTTTTCGGAACTAAACGGTTCTGCAGATTTGAAAAGAAAAACGAAACAATTTTTCCACTGACCGCAAAAAGAAAAATATTCAGATTGGCAATTGGAAACGTTTTTGCAATTAACGAGGACGACGACGACAACGAGAACGTCACAAAACAAAAACAATGGCTCTGCACGTGCGTTTTACATTTTGGTACATTTCTTTGTCGTCCTCTGCGAAACAACAACGTGAAATGACCAAATTTTATGTTTTCTCGAGAACGTGAACGCATGACGGCAAGATTTTCTCTCTATCTCCTAACTTTGACGTTGTTCATAGCAATTTAGTCCCTGGACAGTTCGCCAGCATTTTTTAAGTTCAGCAATTTGGAATGATCGCGAAAGAGTTACAAAAACGAGAAGTTATATTTCGAAATAACGTTTTTGTTGCCGTCGTCGTCGTCGTTGTTGCTTAACCCTTTGACTACCAATTTATTGCATTTTGTTTAGTAAATTTTTAGTGATAATTAGTCTGGAGGACTAATCTTCTCCATTTAAGAAGTTGCGATGGAAATAACAGCGGGCATGTGTCACTGTGGGCTCACTCTAAAGGTGTGACGTCACGCACATTAGCGGCTGTTGTTCGTTTACCGAGTCAACAAGCTTGATTGTGGTAAATTTGCCGCTTTATGAGGTTTTTTCGAGCCATTTTCCTCCACAAAGGCCCCCAGGCTGGCATCCTTAAGCTGGAATGTGGGTAAAGGCAAGCCTTTGAAAGAAGCCAGAGGTGAGAGACGGTTTCTTGCTGAATGAGACGCTAAATCTGCTTCGTAGCCAATATGGCGGTGGAAGGCCGAAGCTGTCTCTCTGCTAACTTTGTGGAAGGATTCCAGGGCCTACCAAGGCAATTTGGGCTAGTTTTGACTGGTAAAAAGTTCAATCGACGTCATATTTTCCTGGTAGTACTGGGTGGCCCGACACTTACAAAAAAACTTGGAAATAGGAAATGGAAGGGTTCTATGTTCCTGGAATAGTTGACGTTCCCAGAATTCTTTTGGGGCGTGAACAAGACAACTTGAGATACGCGAGGTTGGCTCCAATAAAATGGCTAAGGCGTGGCTTGCGGAAAAAGTGAGAGGACAATTTCCCTCCAGATGCCAAGGGCTGGCCTTAAGGTTTGCTGTAAATGTAGAATTTTGATTTTTGGGCAATGTTTTTCATTAAAAAGTTGACCACGAAAATGTGTAAGTTTTGGTGTTGTTCTTTGGTCAAAAGACTGGCATTTTGGGCTTTGCTGCCAAAAAAACTGTGCTATGCAGCGGAATTCGGGTATTGTTATCGGTTTTTTGGATTTGATAATTGCAAAAAGCACCATTTAGTGCTATTTGCACATTATTATGTCTTTGTGACAAAATTTAAACAAGAAATAAATCATAAAAGCAAAAGCGCTATATTATACGCCAATTGGCGTCTTTGGGAGTCAAAGGGTTAAGCTCCCTAATTTCAAAATGGCTGAATCAGACGGAGATATACATAGCGTAATTCATACCCGGGAATTCATACCCATCTTGAGGAAACTATTCCGACTGTGACTACCATCTCACTCTTTTAGCTTGATGGAAATGGAGAGACAACATCTTATTGCTAACACTGCTATGTGCGATCTTTTCGTAGGCGAAATGATTACCAAAGAATCCTATACTGATTTCGTTCCCCTATGGCCATCGCAAGTTATACTCGAATTATAGGCTTGGAATTGAAAAATAATGTTCACACAGTGAGGAACCGCTACCTTTGCGGAAATTGTCAGTTATCGAGAAATGCCAAAACGCTTCACTTATTTATTTGATGTAACCTCGTTCATTAAATGAAACAAAAAACTGTGAAAACTGATATGAGCAAGAGATATGCACCTATCTAGCTATTTATACTTGCAGATAGACAGCGATATTAAATAAATAGGGGTAATAAATAGAACTTGAAATCGAAATGGCTGAAACTGCCAGTAAGGACTAAGAAGTCACTTGAGGGTTTCGGAAGGGGGTCGCTTGCGAAAGAGCCCAAAGCAGAAAGTTTGACCTAGGATCGACGTTTATAAGGTTAGATGATCCTTGGGGGGTGGTCATGGGGACTAATCCTTTTTGAGGTAATAGTAGAGCGCTGATTTTGAGCAGTTTTCGGAGATTTTGTGTTACAAAGGTGTATTCATAATTAGCAATTGTCTTAAATATGCAGAACTTAAGAATAGCTTGCTATTTGAATTATCTTTTCAATGAATGAAGCGCCATCCGGCTGCAGTTGTCTCAAACAGGGTTACAAGATGAGGCCTTTTGACAGAAGGGGAAAATAAAAGATTGCCGTCTCAAACAGGGCCAAGCCGGAAGTCATTGCGAGCTTGGTCAAGCAGGGTTAAAGGTATTCATCTAAATCAGCTAACAAAAATTATTCCCTTGTTGTTAGTATACTAGTGTTACATGGAAGTGAAAAGTGCAGGAGTTTTTCTGGCATATGCCCACAGTAAGCCAAACAGTAACGACTGAACGGTTATCAAGATTGAACTGAACAGATTTAAGAACGGATATTCCAGACTTACCAATTTGACAGTCTCTTGTGGTGGGCGATAATGTGAATAATCAACTCACGAAGGGTTTCACGTTATAACGTTATAGCGTTATAACATAAGCTGTGGAGAAGTGCATATAACGAGCTTAAAAGTGAATTTTTCAAAAGCCTATTACTAAACATGAATTAATTGAAACCGTTGTTTACGAAGTCGCAATGTATATAAGAGATATTTTTACCCATGATTTAACTTAAGGCTATACGAGGGCTATTTAAAAGTATGATTTAAGCATGTTTCGTGATTTTACGTCTGAAATCCTTCTCTAGCTCAACATCTTGAAAAGGAAAACCAGCAATGTGAATAATCGTCAAGATTTTGTGAATAAAGTATGGAGAAATATTTATCAATCTGGATAATTAACGGACCTGAGCTATGCTTTGTATTCCTCTGTAATTAATGACCTTTTTCGGTGGGGGGGGCAACTCCCAGGGGGGTCCTTGAAGTATACATGACGGGAGGGTCCGACGTATTTTTTTGGGTTGAAAATTTACACGCTCAGTATTTTTTTGGGTCAAGAGATCGGTCACGTATTTTTTAGGTCTTAAAAAAATACACGTATTGTTTTTGGGTCGCATCTCCAAGCGAACTTTTCGTTGCGATCAGTGGATCAGAATAATATTCATTCGAACTTTTTTTTGCAGCGACGTGTGCGACTGTTTGATTGAATAGATCAGTATTGAGGCATTTAAGTCTTGTATTTTTTTGGGTAGGATATTTTGATGCCAGGTATTTTTTGGGTCTAAAATTTCAGGCTTGTGTATTTTTTTGGGTTTGTAATATGAAACTCTGTCGGACCCCTCCGTCATGTATACTTCGAGTACCCCCCTGGGTGCCAACTGAGCTATGAAGCCACTAACGTTGGGAGCACCTCAGTTGGTTAGAGCATCGCACCGGTATTGCAATGTCACGGGTTCGAACCCCGTTGAAGTCCTGAATTTTTTCAGGCTTCTTTTCGCAATTGCATAAATTGCGTTCACAACTGCGAGGATAATTCTTCATTTGATTTCATTTCCGCAGTTCATATATGATTTATTTCATATGTCATTCACACTCATTTCTTTCACAGGAACAAATGAACCCACAATTGACCTACTCCCAACGTCAGTCAGGGGCACCCAACGAGCCAAATCAACCAAAAGTTATAGAAAGGCATTTTTAAGTACCTTAAGGTGTTTGAAGTCTGTTTAAAGTGATCTTTTCATAAGCTAGAAGAAGTTCATCTGTTCGGATTCTCCAGCTGAAATTTTAGTTGCCCGAACAGTGTTAGGGAACAAAATCTTCTTTTGAGAATATGCAAGCTGAAATGAACTTTCCACGAACTTTCTAGGGAACTATTTTCTTTCCGAAAATGCTGACGTTTTTGACTGCCAAAAACAGCAATTACGACCTTTTCGAAAACCGCAGGGGCTATGATTTCCAAATTACGTATCTTATAGGCCACGTTTTAACTACGAAAATCCGAGTGCACTCTTTAATCGACGCCGAAGGCACAAGGCGAATTACCGAATAGAAATCTACCGAAACTTGTCGTTGGGTGCCCCTGGTCAGTGACTTCATAGCTCAGTTGGTTAGAGCATCGCAAGGTCACGGGTTCAAACCCCGTTGAAGTCCTGAATTTTTTTTCAGGCTTCTTTTCGCAATTGCATAAATTGCGTTCACAATTGCGAGGATCATTCTTCATTTGATTTCATTTCCGCAGTTCATATATGATTTATTTCATATATCATTCACACTCATTTCTTTCACGGTAACATATGAACCTACAATTGACCTGCTGCCAACGTCAGTGGTTTCATAGCTCAGTTGGTTAGAGCATCGCACTGGCATCGCGAGGTCACGGGTTCAAACCCCGTTGAAGTCCTGAAATTTTTTCAGGCTTCTTTTTGCAATTGCATAAATTGCGTTCACAACTGCAAGAATCATTCTTCATTTGATGTTTTTACACGTAACAGTTCACCATCAAAATTGTTACCTTTTTATACTATCTCAGTTTTGCACTCTTTGCACGACTATTAATCAAAATCGTTTAATTCATTTAAGTATTCAAAAATAAAAAGCAGAATCTTTGAAAATAAAATTTATTTATTTTTTCATCTCTTTCAAACAAGCCTACAGACATCAAATATCGTAGCCCTTCCCTCTAAGTTCTTCTGAAACGTTTAACTTAAGCTAATAAACTCTTTGGAAATAATCGCTTGGGTAGCGTCATACAAAGTAAAGATATCTTCAATAAATAAAAAAATCTAAGCCTTTGCTCATAAGATAAGTATCAAACCTATTTTTTATAGACTGCGAGTGGTTCTCTATTTTAATAGCCAATTTGTTTCACTCATGTTTACATGTTTCACTTGCTCAACTGTTACTAGCAAAAACAAGGGACGACTCGTAGTCTTTTAACCTGACTTAGTCTAATTCATTTTTTTTCTGAATTAAACTTGTTCTTCGATTTCTTCTCCAAGATCAAGTCCGTATTTCAGAGTGTCTTCTGTCACTGAAGCCCATACCATATGCATAGTGTTGAATGCTAAGCCAACCTTTCCAAACTTATCCAGACAAATCACCCCACCAACACCGCCAGTCAGTTCAGCCATTTTAGTTATAGACTTCCTACAAGCTTTACTGGGTGCATCACCATTTTCTATGCATTTCACAACCTCCCTTGCGAGGACCACTTTAAGTAAAGACTCCCCATGACCAGTGCATGAAGCTCCTCCCCAATGGTTGGCATACGAGCCCGACCCCACCAGGGGTGAGTCACCAACCCTGCCTGACATCTTATAAGAAATGCCTCCTATAGAGAGAAAAAAATAGCACATAATGTTACCAATTTAGCATTGTTTTTTTTGTCTGGCAGGGGAGGGGGAGCGGTTAATAAACAAACCCAGTTACTCATATGATATGAAACAGAAACGATAATTTTAAGGTCTGGGTATAAAACGTGTTTCAATGCAAGATTTGTTCTTGAAATCAAAATTTGAATCAACCTCTAAATCAGATCTATTTTCTTTAGTTTTTTTTTTGCAATGAAACAGCAATATGTGAAATGGAAGAGTCATTCATCACCCTTTTACTGTTTTACATAGTGTAGTTTTTTTGTGTACCGGTAAATTCTACCTGTTGACGTGCCCACAGCAACATGTCCACTGGAATCCATGGCAACTGATCCCACTGTGTCATGTTTTTCAGGGCATGTAACCATGTTTTCAGCTGTTGCCCTATTTTCAGCGTTTACAACCATAACATTCTCTTGCTGTAACTTTTCTTTCAAATATTTTTTATATGATCGATCACTTATCAGAGCTCTTGGATCCTCCAAATTGGGGAAACCTATTTTTCTTGCAAATTTTAAAGCTCCCTCTCCAACCAGCATACAATGAGGAGTGTCTGTCATAACTTTACGTGCCAAGGAAATGGGATTGGCAACATTTTGCACACATGCTACAGCACCTAGATACAAGACAAAAGAGAAAGAGTAAAAACTGATATTGGCTAAATAAATGTATAATTTCTATTTAATTTTCCAAAGAGCTTTTCCAAAGTACTTTCAAAGCAAGTGGTCAAAGGTTATTAACTGCCAGGGAGAGGTTGTAGTAGCAGTACCCCCCCCCCCCCCTCCCAATTAATATCAGACCATAAATTATTCATATTCTTGATATTGAACTGGATCTAGCATGAAGTGGAGGTCCTTGTGGGGAAATACATTTACATAATTATCAGTGAAAAGATTCCCCTGTTTAAGCCTCATGTGTAGGCTAGTTCCAGCTCAATACGGAGAATAAGGTCTATTCACACCATTTTTATGTCAATTTTGCAAATTCCATGTAAACTCTGCTTGTGTGTTGCTTTCTCAATCAAGAAATTTTGCTTCTTATTGCCTTCTCTCTTAACTCAGTTATATAAATCAGGGGCACCCAATGAGCCAAATCAACCAAAAGCTGTAGAAAGGCATTTTAAGGTGCCTTATGGTGTTTGAAGTCTGTTTAAAGCGATGTTTGCATGAGCTAGAAGAAGTTCATCTGTTCGGATTCTCTAGCTGAAATTTTAATTGTCCGAACAGTGTAGGGAACAAAATCTTCCTTTGAGAAAATGCAAGCTGGAATGAACTTTCCACGAACTTTCTAGGGAACTATTTTCTTTCTGAAAATGCTAGCTGACATTTTTGACTGCCAAAAACAGCAATTACGACCTTTCCGAAAACCTCAGGTGCTATGATTTCCCAATTTCGAATCTTTTAGGCCACGTTTTAGTTACGAAAATCCGAGTTCACTCTTTAATTGATGCCAAAAGCGCAAGGCAAATTACCCTTCACCGAACAGATATCTACCGAAACTTGTCGTTGGGTGCCCTTGATAAATGGGTGTCAGCAGCATACTGCTCAGGGCAGCATATGAAGGAGCATCCCATCCAGCATTCCTGATTGCTTGATGGAACAGAAACCATGCATGCATGTAATTCTGCAAACGACTACTAAACCTCGAAACATTAAACAGGGGCACCCAACGAGCCAAATCAACTAAAAGCTGTAGAAAGGCATTTTTAAGTACCTTATGGTGTTTGAAGTCTGTTTAAAGTGATGTTTTCATATGCTAGAAGAAGTTGATCTGTTCGGATTCCCTAGCTGAAATTTTAGTTGTCCGAAAATGTTAGGGAACAAAATCTTCTTTTGAGAAAATGCAAGCTGAAGTAAACTTTCCACGAAATTTCTAGGGAACTATTTTCTTTCCGAAAATGCTAGGTGACGTTTTTGACTGCCAGAAACAGCAAAGTACGACCTTACTGAAAACCTTAGGGACTATAATTTCTCCATTGCAAATCTTTTAGGCCACGTTTTACTTACGAAAATCCGAGTGCACTCTTTAATCGACGCCGAAAACCCAAGGCGAATTACCCTCCACCGAACAGATATCTACCGAAACTTGTCGTTGGGTGCCCCTGATTAAAACCATACTAAGCATAGTAAACTGTTTCTCTATATGTATGTTTACCTGCCATTCAACCCCTTTGTTTTTTTGTTTCTTAATTCATGCAGGCATGCAAACATATTTTATTTTATTGATGAAAACCAAGAATAAAGAGTATCACAGTCATAAGGGCTACAAAATACAATTACATCAATAACAGACATAAAGACAAGTTACATTAGCTTATATCACTTCTAGCTTTGAGAGTTAAACCGATATCACATAATCTACAGATCAACTTGCCAGTATTTAAAGTATGACCGTCCATTATCATAGCATCAAGTTCCACAGTTCCGTCTTCTGACAGGTAAGATCCACAACCCGCATTGAAAACTCCGTTGTTCTCCATGCTTCTTGTTGCTGCCTCCACAGCATCCAGTGCACTTCCACTCTACATTAAAATAATTGTGAAGAGACATATATGTTCCCTGGTGACATTGCTCAAAGGATTCTGTGAAAATCATAGGATCCTTGTCAGGATTCTAAATGGCAACTATCCAGTGAAATTTTCATAAACAATATTTTTTGAACCACCACTTCAAGATCATCACAGCTCTGGTAAGAGAACACCTTCCTTGAATTTCAAGAAAGATACTTTCAATCTATTTATTAAGGTGGCTCACACCGGTTTCTAGTACTTTCCACCTTGTGTACTAATAATGATGGATCATCACTACCAATAAAAAGTTGTTAACTGGTATCAAACAAATACTCCATCATTGGTGAACAAGTTATAAATTTTTTCCACTCAATAAGTTACCATAGTAATAATACAGCTTGTTTGAAACACCTTAATTTTAGCTTGAATTGAAAATAGCTCAAAAGTGAGCATGGTGACGGCCATTTTTTATTGTTTGAGATGTAATTAGCATGTTAAGATCCAACTTATTGCAAATTAAAAAAATTGTATGAGCAGATTCAGAGCCACCTAAACTTTTCATAAATTTAAGGTGGCTCTGAATCTGCTTCTACAATTTTTTTAACTTTGCAAAAAGTTGTACTTTTTTATGCTATTTACTTCCTATCATTTGCCATTTTCTGAGCGAGTGAAGGTGGCTCTCAATCTGCTTCTACAATTTTTTTTAACTTTGCAAAAAGTTGTACTTTTTTATGCTATTTACTTCCTATCATTTCCCATTTTCTGAGTGAAACTTTACCAGGGACCACGGAGCATATTTTGTATTGCAGCAGCTAGCTTGTGCGAAGTGTGAGCCAACGAGGCAAATGGTGCAGGTCACCCCAAAAGGGCTGCACCTCTTTGAAACCTCTAATTTCACAGGATCTTTATATTCTTTGCTTATTGTTTTTTTGAACCAATCTTGTGATGTCTTGCAAATGGTGCAGGTGAGCGCTGAAGGCGTGAGCTTCTCTAGGGACTCCAGGTTCATGCTACCCAGGAAAATTTTGAAATTTACAGGGTGCTTGCCATTTGTCAGAAAAATCCGGAAATTTCGGTTTGAAGTCAAATGGTAAGGTAATTTTCCGGAAAATCTTTTCGGAAATTGTGGACAACCTCCAGAGGTAGTCCTCTTTTACCATTCGGAACGGAATTTCGGAAAATTGCTTACCATTTGACCGAACCGTTCCGTTTCCAGGTCCTTTTGCGCCAGAACGAGTGAGTGCGCATGACGGTACGCCTTGCAGTAAATGGTAAGCTCCAATCTCATCCGGTTGGTCAGTAAATTCGGAAAATCGCTTACCATTATTCAACGGTCATTCCATCCGGATTCTCTGGCAAATTGTAAGCACCCACAGTCTCTGAAATCCCTGGAAATACCTCTTATTTTAAAATACAATATTTTTTAAAAATTATTGGGGCGGCTAAAGCCCTCCAGCTACCCCTGCTCCGCGGTCCCTGTTTAGTCAAGGGTGGGGATGTTTGACACAAAATTTGCGTTTCGGATCAAAGTCCCCCCACCCCATCCCGCATCCCCACCTCGGGACTAAAGAAAAAGGAAACACAAGTCTACCTCTAACAACACATTATAACCGGTCCGGACAGCTTCTTTGACGGCACGAAGACCTGAACTTCTGCCCGAAATTGGAACGGTACCAGCACCTCCATGAACAATGATGCAAGGCTTGAATGGCAGATTTGAATCAGCCATTTTCTGCGTGAGGTTCACTTTTCTCCCATAATCCATCAGGGCATTTTGTCCCCAGGCCGATTTCCCTGGGCACGAGCGTGGGATCTTCCGGAATTTAAAGATGGCGGATAAACTTGTTGAAGTCAGCGAGCAAGATACTCAGCGATTCTTCGACGTTGCAGTAAGCGTAGCACGAGAGGCAGGGGAGGTAATGTAAATTTCGTTTAATTTACTGGGTGCATGAAATACAGTGGAATCTCCCAGTAATTGAACATGTGAGAAGAACCTTTCGTTAGCGACTACAGCTGGGCTTCGACAAAACATCCCAATTTACTGATCCCCAACTGATCCACTTACTGATCCCCTATAAAATTCACGGTAACCGGTCGTTTCGCAAACGAGTCGTTTCGCAAACTAGCTTAACTTAGGCGTTGATAATATTAAATTTATACTTTTATGTAAACTTAACCTGTTTCTTATACTACTTACTTATATTCACTGGAAAAAGTAAAACAACAAAATAAAAAATGTTTTGAGGCTGAATCAAGTTCAAGGATAAATTCTGGCTTACCTCAGAGTTCAAAGATGGCGGAAACTTGGTCCGATGGAGGACCTACTTTCTGACTTGTTTCACCGTCAGTTCTCTTCTACGATAAATGAGCACAAAAAGCCACAATAACAGCAACAATGACGACAGAAAGAAACGAAAAGAGTTCGACAATAAAGATACGGAGTGAAACAGCAACCGGATCTTTCTGTCTTTGTTGTTGCTGTTGTCATGGCTTTTCGCAGACATGGATAACATACTTGATGATGATTCAATTGATTTTGCGCTCGTTTATCGTAGAAGAGAACTGGGGTACTTATAATGACGGTGAAACGAGTCAGAAAGTAGGTGCACTGTCGGACCAAGTTCCCGCCACCTTTGAACTCCGAGGTAAGCCAGCATTTATCGTTGACCTTGATTCAGCCTCAAATCATTTTTTATTTTGTTGTTTTACTTTTTCCAGTGGATATTAGGGGATCAGTTGGGGGCCAGTAAGGGGATCAGTAGGGGGATCAGTAAATGGGGGATCAGTGTTTTGTTGAAGCCCACTGCAGCTACACCTGTAACACAAATTTGGTGTGATTGTTTACATTGTTTTTAACTTCCGGCAAAAGACTACTTGAAACAAGGCCACAGGCCTCGAATATATCTATATGACTGAGGTTAAATATTCATTTTCATGCCATTGCTGTAACCTGTACATAGTGAATGAAATTATAAAATACTTTCAAAGGTAAAAGATCAACCTTTTTACTTGCCGTTGTCAAGGACCAACAAAATTTGCAGACAGAATTTTTTTATAGCTATCATGAAAAAATAAATATAGCAAAGAAACAAGACAAAAAAGACAATGTATTTAGGTCTTGAGAGGTCTTTTCTGGCATTCTTTGTTTAGTAGTTTGTGCTATTAATGCTAGACTGCTCACATACCATTTTTGCCTCAATGGTTGCTTGAGTAAAATTTCCATAAAACATCTATACTGTATCTATACACCCAGGTTGTGCGGGAAGCCTTTTACAAGGAAAAGAACATTGATACAAAGTCTTGTGGGACTGATTTAGTCACAGAAACCGACAAGCAAGTGGAAGATTTAATTATAGGAACTTTAAGGAAAAATTTTCCCTCTCACAGGTAATTTATGCATAATTTAAGTGTCAACATGTTGTACCCTTTTGCAAGAATTTTTAAGACAGGCTAAAGTTCCTTTCAAGTTAACCCAAGCAGTATGTTACCAGTGCCCACATTTATGTTGTGATGTAAATGTTGTAGTTCAATTTTATCTTTGGTTCAATTTTTATTTTCTTTTGTTCTTGTGTATGGTAATGTATGATAATGAGTACAAAACAAAGGAAAATAAAAATTGAACCAACGATTAAACTCATCACAATAGATAAGCTTGGGGAATGGTGCCTGAAATAAGGAAGGTGGGGCCACGAGTAACTCCCAGCCGAACGCGAATGGTATCCACGACAACCCTGTGAGCGGCAACCACCAGGCACCGTCACACTGTTAGAACAGTGGAAACAAAGATACTTACCTAATACTTACCATGCCAAGAGGGAGGGGGCGGGCTGGGAATAAACTCCGAGAACTATCCCGTAGCGAAAGCAAACGTAGAATGACTTGACATCCGAAGCCGAACTGTAAACCACGCTTGGACCCCTGCGTAAAGCCCCAGGCCACCCCGCACCAAAGCCCAGGGAGCGACCGCTGGCCAGCATTGTTTCGCGTTTAACTTAGCCTAAATTACATTTAGCCACATTTAAACTCATCACAATAGATAAGCTTGGGGAATGGTGCCTGAAATAAGGAAGGTGGGGCCACGAGTAACTCCCAGCCGAACGCGAAGGGTATCCACGACAACCCTGTGAGCGGCAACCACCAAACCCTTCCCTCCAAGGTGCTTGGAGAATGAAGGGCCTGCGAACAGGGAGGAAGAAGGGCCCAACCCCCAAACTTTCAAGCACCGAATCCCACAACGCGAAACATACAAATAAACGCGATACATACCACGCCAAAGGCAGAACTCACTGAAGCTAAAGGCCCGCCGGGGAGTCGATAGGTCGCTGAAACCAAAAGGCCCGGACCCAACAAAGGCTGCCAATCCGAGGAGACTCTCCAGAGAATAGCTGACTGTCTCTAGGCCAAGTCCATGAAAGCAACACGCAGCACCAACCCGCTCCAAAATTCGCTACGCAGAACCGAGCGCACGAGACAGATCCCAAAGGACCTGAGATAAACCATCAATGAGCGGCCGAGAGAGACAGCTGCTTAGACAGTCGAGACAACGATTCCGCAGGAGTACGAATGTACAGCAAATAGGCCGAGCTTGTCCAACATCCCAAGGCTTGAATTTGATGGTCCGGAATGCCATTCCTTGCTGCCACCGTTGCGGCTCCAATCCGAAAGCTGTGGCTGGAAAAATTGCCTTGGATACCCGCAGCAGACAAAATGTCACGCAACCATGAAGTCAATAAGGCACGGGATAAAGGCCGTCCGTCCCGAAACAGAAATAATGGGCCTGAGGCATCTCCCCTCAGGGTCAAGTATGCCAGCAGGGAAGAAATGGCGCAAAGTGGAAACTCCCCCATGCCGATATGTAGAAAGCAGCCCTTGCGAAAAGGATCTGTTTTTGAAGCCTTTATGCGAAGACGTAAGCACGAGGGAGAGAAATGAGAGTCCACCGCAACGTCTGCAACTCCTAGGTGGATGGCAGGCACATAACTAGCCAGATTAGGGACCGTAAACTCTGCTGAGCGGAGAAAACCGAAGTAGGCTAAATTGCATGCCGCCCAAAACATACAATGGTCCGGGTGAGTTAGGTCCAAGGCTCGAAAAATTACCATCATGATGTCATCTGTAATGGGTAAACGTAAAGATGAAGAATCGCCCTGGGTTCTCTTGATTCCTCTCAGTACTCGTTGCAGCCGCAGACAATCCACAAGAGGATCAGAAAAACCTTGCTCGATATGCAGGGCACGAACTGCCGACAAGTAGACCTTGATGGTTGAGTGTTGGACCAAAGAGGCCAGAAAGGTCGCAAACAGGCACAATGTCCACTCATCGGCAGGGCAGGGGGAGCCGGACTGGTGAATTTTGCCAAGCTGTGTGCAGAATTCGAAAAATTTCTTCTGGCCAGACCGATAAGAGCTGCGCGTAGACGGAGCCAACCCTTGCACCAGAAAGCTGTGGCACTGCGCCTCTAAAGAGGAGGGATCAAGAGCTCCCAAAGCTGATGGGGAACTGGAACAGGGTAGGGCTGCGCCCAGGGGGCCAAACGCCTGAAATCCTGCCAATGAAAGCGGGAAAGAGCATCAGCAATGTTGTTATGAATGCCAGGAATATGTTGAGAGGTAAAAGTAAAATTAAAGCGGGCAGCGGCAGAGAGTAAAAGACGGAGGAGACGCATAATACAGGGAACCTTGGACGTTCTAGAGAGTAAAATGTGAACCACCGCCTCATTATCTGATCGGAAAAGGACATGGCACCGAAACCACTGGGCACCCCAAACATGCGAGGCTACCACCACAGGAAAAAGTTCTTTATAGGCAATGGACTGATCTGCTTGTGATGGGGCCCAGGCACCACTGAACCATTCAGTATTAAAGTAAGCGCCGAAACCCAGGGAGCCAGCTGCATCTGAAGTGACTTCCACGTCCGTGGGGGCAGACATCCCTGGAAACAGCCAAAAGCTCACGCCATGCCAGGAGGCCAAAAACTCGTGCCACCATTGTACGTCCAGTTGGAATTCTGAATTTAAGCGGATGGGGTGATCGCGAGCACGGAAACAGCAGAGGAGATCGATCATGCGCCGCAGAAAGGTACGCCCAGGCCAGACTACCTTGGCGGCATGGTGGAGATGGCCAATCAAGGACTCCAGCTGACGTCTGGTACACCACCGTCTGGACCGCCAAGACTGAATCAACTCCTGCAGATTGGCAAGTTTCTCAGCTGGGAGACGGGCGGACTGTTCAATAGAGTCTAATTCAATGCCCAAAACTACCAAGCGAGTAACAGGGCCAATGCATTTGCCAGGATGAAGAGGGAGGCCAAGTGACCGGCAGACAGCTAGCGAGGTCTGTAAGTTTTGGGCACACTGATTCGAGCCAGCAGGACCTGCCGTAAGGAAGTCATCGAGGTAATGCATCAGGTCAGCAACATTATACCTATTGAGAATTATCCATTCCACCATATCAGCCACTGAATTAAAAATATAAGGGGCCGAGCGGAGACCGAAAGGGAGGGCTAAGTCAACAAAGAACTGGCCACGCCACTTCATCCCCAGGAGATACCGATCGTCCGGATGCACTGCAATGTTGCGGTAGGCCGCCTCGACATCAAACTTTGCCATTAAAGCCCCAGGCCCATGTTTTAAAACCATGCAGATAATCTGGTCAAGTTTAATGTAATGCATGGAAAACTCGTCAGGATCGATACCGTTGTTTACACTAGACCCCTGGGGGATGATAAATCCACAATAAGGTGCCACTTAGCAGGTTGACCTTTCTTGGGGATAACCCCAAAACTGCTAACATGTAGGTTAGGCAAGGGGGATGAAGCGAAAGGGCCTGCGACCCGAAATCGAGCCACCTCGTTGGCCAGATATTCGTCAATGATATGGGGGTTCTGGAAGGCTGAAGGTGTATTCCTCTTGGCGGCTCTGAGTCTGCGAGCAGGTTGGAAGCCCAGACGAAAACCGTGCTCAAGGCCTTCAAGAACATAAGTCACTGCTTGGCGATCCGGGTGCTCAGCCAAGTCCAGGGTAAACTGCGGGACATTTAGCGGGGAAACCACAGACACGGGGTGAAAGGTGGGACACCCTGAGAACAGTAAGATCAGACAGGAACAACGCTTGACAGTGGACGACAATCCCAATTTTTTAATATCAAAACACGAGCTAAGGCCTAAACGAGTCTGGATACTCTACCAAACTACGCCTAGTGTTAATGCTGGGAACAAACATCAGAATCGAGACCTAGTTCGACGGCAGGGACCTGGCACAACAAACTCTAATGGTGACGAAATACTACCACGTAAACCACCCAGAGAAAAAGAAAAACCAGCAAAAAGGGGAGGGAGGGGGCAGATATGCCGCGCTACGAGTCAACAACGAAATTAGACGATACATAAAATATGTAAATAACAACTATTCAGTAGTCACGTGAAAACTTAACTAGCAAGCGTAAAAACCGCGAGAAAGCAACGTCACCAAACAATTCTCGGAAGCCACGAGGGCAAGTCAACTGCGGCGAGCCTTGGCTTGAGACCCTGACCCAGAAGCGCCTGGGGAACGACTGCGACGTTTCGTACGGTCCCCGCCGTCCTTGGAAGACTGGTTGGTGCATGAAGAAGCCCGATGAGCGCCTGAACAAACACTGCACCGATGTGCATAACGGCAAAACGAGAACGGGGCAGTGCAACGCCCCTTGTTCCATGATATGCAGAGGATGGTTGAGGACGATGAACCCGGGGGCTCGGGCGACTCATTTGAGGTGGGCAGCGACGAACCACGGACCGACAAGCCAGCTGCATGGAAGTTGAAGAGCTGGACATTCATGGATGACCAATCTGTGAGGCGAGTAGAGGCAGCGTGCTCACGGAACGCTTGGTCGTAAGCAAGCCAGACTCTACCAGAAAAATGGCGATAAGTCCGCAGAATCAACAGCTGATACTGCATTAAATCTTTCCAGCGATGGGGGAAACTGGAGACCAGAATCAACGCGAAGATGGCGAAGGCCTCCATCCAAGAGGCGATATCTTCGATACGACGACGCTGCTTCTTGGGCTGAGAAGTCAACACGAGACGGCCGTCCAATAGCAACTGCGGTTCCGGATCCTTCTGCACCAGATTAACCGCCAACAGTTCGCTCAAATCGACGTACTTTCCGGCCACGATTTGAGAAACAAGCTTGGCCGGCACAGGCGAAAACCCAGGGCCAACGACGAACGGTTGATCCACAACAGACAAAGCATGCACAGCAGGACGATCTGCGACATCGCGAGTCGCACCGGGCAGCAAATTGTACGCGCTCGCCGAGCTGAAAGCGGACATCGACGGATTGGCAAACGTCGAAACAAAGGAAGGCACAACAGGACACATAGACTGAATAGGCCTACCTGGATGCGAAGGCCCGGCAACTCCAGCACCAGTGGTCAGAAAGGCGTGCGTTGAGTTGGACAGCAAAGGAGGAACGCCCCCTGAACAAGCACTCGCCGCGGTCGAGGGAACCGATGGGCTCGAAACACTTGGTATCGGCGGTGTAGATGCCAGCGACGAGGGAGGATTGTCAGCACGTTCAGCAGCCAAAGCAGCCCGAACTGTTTGGGTGATCAGCGACACGATCGCCGGAGAAATTCCAGCCTCTCCACTAGAATCCACAGCAGGCAAGCCTTCGAGCGAGCCACCAGACCGCGAAATCGAAGGAACGTTCACAACATCATCGTCGCCTGTTGATGGCGTAGACATAAGAGGAGCCGTTTGCAGGCTGTTATTCGTTGCATGAGAGCCCATCACAGAACGGTAGGCAAACTACAAAGGCAAGTAAAGCGAGCGAAGGAATGAGCGAATAAACTCCGAGAACTATCCCGTAGCGAAAGCAAACGTAGAATGACTTGACATCCGAAGCCGAACTGTAAACCACGCTTGGACCCCTGCGTAAAGCCCCAGGCCACCCCGCACCAAAGCCCAGGGAGCGACCGCTGGCCAGCATTGTTTCGCGTTTAACTTAGCCTAAATTACATTTAGCCACATTAAAATTGAACCACAACATAAATTGTTTTTAGTGTGAAATATTCTGCAGACAAACCAGTTTAATTTGGGTTTCTTTTGTCACAGATTCATTACCATAACCCGTAACAGTGGAAGAAGAACTGGTTTAGAAATGTTTCAACCAAAAAGAAAACATTTAAAACATGCATCTTGACGAAGAGATACAATGTGGCACAAAGTTTCTTTTCTCTGAAAATATCACAATGTTAGATGCTAGGCTTCAAACTATTGACCTTGAGACGTCCAAAGTAATAAACCACTATTCCATTGCACCTGGCCTCCTTTATATCTAAGGGGGATCTCTGCATGCACTTGCTTTTCTGTGTCCTTAGCTTTGTTCTGATTCACATCAGTGACAATATTATTATAAATTCACTAACAACAAGGACACCACTAGAAACTTAAAATTGAGTAAGACAGTGTCATTTGTTTCTTCAGTTTTATTGGAGAGGAGTCAGTAAGTGCTGGAGGGAACTGTAACCTGACAAACAATCCAACATGGATTATCGATCCAGTGGATGGCACAACCAACTTTGTTCATAGGTAAGAAGAGAAAGGTAACTTTTTAAAGCAAGATCATCACTGATCCCTCTTTAGCTCCAATAACAAGTTGCATAAGGGTTTAATTACTCAACATTAGGTGTGACAGCTTACTGCAGTCATTAAAATATTAATTGCAAAGTTCTGGACTAGAGACCTGTTCATTGTAGTTACTGCATTTCCTTGAATAAGCCTCAAGGGCGCTTATTTAAAATTCCAGCCAAAAGAGGGGGCGCTTATTTAAAGGAGGGTGCTTAATCAAGGGGGTGCTTATTTGGGGGAGGGCACTTATTAGAACGTGTGCGCTTATTCGAGGAAGTACGGTACTCTAGCCAGCAACACAATACCTACAAATAAGACACTGAGACATTAGAAAACATTTAAAAGTAACTTAATGCTTATTAATGCTAAAAGAAAACATTAATGCTTATTTTTCATTGGTCAGTCCATCTCTTTTATTATGAAATTCCTTTTCCTGTTTTCTTCACATAATTCCAAGTAGCATTATTTTTTTAAAGTTATTCTGAACACTAGAAAGTGTTGATGAACACCTGGAGTTCTTACATGTGAGAGAGCAACATTCAAAATTTCTAAAGGGCTTAGCATTTAGGTTATAGAATACTAAAGTGATGACGTCATAAAAGCTAAATTTTTGAAATTATGGGATTTGTTTGGATATTCAGAAGGAACATGATCAAAAAGACCTACTTGCCAAACGTCGGCTTTTTCTTACAGTTTGAGAGCGAGATATTAGCACTGTTATGCTCTGCTGACTCCATACAAATCCTTCTAAATTTTACTCAGTTCCTAATGTTATGAACTGAGTCAAATTTGGAAGGGTTTGTATGGAGTCAGCAAAGCATAATGGTGCTAATATCATAGAGCCAATTTGCCTTTAAATGCTGATTTTTGGCAAGTTAGCATCTTTCGTCTTACTCTTTCTGAAAATCTCAACAAATCCCACAATTTCAAAACTTCTAATATTTGTGATGTCACACTTTAGCACTCTATTAACCAGGACATTGTTTCTTTTTAGGTACCCTATGGTGGCAATATGTATAGGTTTGGCAATAAACAAGCAGGTATAAATCATATTATGGTAAATTAACCACCAGGAGGAAGTTGACAAAAATTTAAAATAATATAGCAGCTGCTTTGAAATAATCATTTAACTGGGTTGTTAATTCCTTCAATGCCAATTTCCTGAATCTCTTCCTTTTCTTTTTAAGGGAACCTCCACTAGTACAAAAAATTCATGCTGAATTGCTGGAAATAATTACTAGCTTCCAAATTTTGTTTTGAAATGTGGATATAACATTTAAGTGTACAAAAAAATCAATATCATTATCGAGCGTGGCCATTTTGGATTTGATGACATGTAATGGTTGCAGCTATTGTCAGGAAACAAATGAAGCATAAAATCCTTTGTGTTAAGCAATAGGGCAACCATTTCACCTCATCAAATCCAAAATGGCCATGCTCAGGAAATTTAAAAGTGGAATAGGTGATGGTGACGTTCAAATAATATTTTGGTACACTTAACCCATTGACTACCACACTGGCTGAAACTTGCTGTGCAGAACCGTCCCTTGTACCGCTTGTGATGTCATCAGTTTTAACACTCATGAACAACTTTTACATGTAGCATGTGTAGGGGGATGAGATCTTTCAAACCAAACCCGAATGAGCACGATTCCTTCAAACAGGCCAGAGAAAACGCGAAAAAACCAAGTGATGTTGACCCGAAAATTAGAATGAAAATCTTGTTCCACTACCCACCTGCACTTCCTTCCGTCTAATCCTACGATCCTAAAAGTTTTCCACAAATCTTTTCCCACCGAAAGGAAGCCCAGAAAATGCCCAGCAAGGGAAAAAGAAAGCAAGGAAGGAAAGCAAAAGAAAAGGGAAGGAGAGAAAGCGAAAGGTAGAAGGAGAGGGGACAGTGAAACTTTTCAACCCAAAAACTATATCGAAATTTTGTTTTCTGCAAATGCCTGAACTTGGAAAGCTAAATATTAAGCACCAGGAACAGAAGGGTGTGAGGAGCTCCACCAGCAAACAGAGTTTTGAGCAGTTTTGGTTCTTTTTGGCTAGATTCTGGCCAGAAAATGGCTCAGTGAGCTTCAAAAGGTGTTTTTCTGCAAAATGCTTGGTAGTTAAAGGGTGAAATCTTAAATGTTATATCCACGTTTTAAAACAAAATTTGAAATCTATTAATTATTGCATACAATTTAGCGTCAATTTGGTTCCCTTTAAAGGATTTAACAGCTTTATATAGTACTTGGATTAAGTTACTATATTTCAATAACTGAGTATAGACAGTACATTGTTTATTTCAATGAGGTGTTTTCAAGACAGCATCATTAGAATTAAATGTTGTCCAGTGTATCAACATAGTCGTACTTGATGAACCAAAAGCTCTCTGCAGCCACTCAATATTTATTTCTTTGCATTAATGACATTAATAATGTCCTTTGCAGTAAACATCAATCCATATTAGAGTTACACTACAGTCATTGTAAATACTGTACCCGGTTTTGCTTAGTACCCTAAATAAGGTAAATCCCATTTGTGTGGCATCCAGGAGTCAATCTTGTCACGTCCAATGATAATTTTCCTTACAAAAATAAAATTTCTTTACCAGGTAGAAATTGGAGTAGTATACAGTTGTATTAAGGATGAAATGTACACTGCAAGGAAAGGTTCTGGGGCATTTTGTAATGGAAAGCAACTACATTGTTCTGGATGTACAGGTAAATAATGCAGTATTTACTTCAGTTATTAACTGCTTTGAACATTATAGAGGCCCTGTTAATGGGGGTCCCCCGCCTGAGTTTGAAACCCTTTCACATCACAATTTTGTAAGGTTGGCATGCTGCTGTTGGAATTTTGTGCATAGTCACTGATATCAATATGAATGAATTTGAATGTGTGGATTTGTATAGCACATTTTCTATGACGAGATAATCAAATGCCCTTTTACATGTGTAGTAACATATGTCCCCTACTCATTGTGAACAATGTGTAGCTTCTTTAATGTCCCACAAATCATTAGGAACAAGTGCTGTGAGATGGGGCCTATGGTTCATCGTCCTTATCAGAGAAGACTAGAAAGTCTAACCATTTGCAGATGTCATTACAGAGGCAGCACTTTCTTCTCAATTATTTTAATGACCCTGAGTGTTGGTCTGGCTGGGGTTTGAACCTGCGACCTCCCGCATGGTAGTCCGGTGCTTTACCAACTGATCTAAACGGTCGGCCAACCAGTCAGCGTTATCAGAGATTCAGATTATGCCTGAATATCTGCAAGTCGCTGTCTCATCTACAAAACGCCAATGTCGTTGTCCATTTTGCTTTTCTCTAATTGTCGCTGTCGTCTGTGCTGTATCCCCTCCTTTTTGTATGAGTGTTAAAATTTAATTAAATCTAGGTAGCTTATATGCATGGAGAGGATGCAAAATATTTGCATACATGTGTGAGCACTTGTTACATCTTGAGTCATCTTACACAAAGTTAATAATGTGGACATCAATATGTCTAATTTTACAATGAAACAGTTTGACCAAACTACTTTAAAACCCCTGACCAGTTAGCTCAGTTGATAAAGCACTGGACTACCGTGTGGGAGGTTGCGAGTTCAAATCCCTGCCAGACCAACACTCAGGGTCTTTAAATAGCTGAGGAGAAAGTGCTGCCTTTGAAATGATGTCTGCAAATGGTTAATAGACCTTTTAGTCTTCTCAAATAGGGATGGTAAATTGTAGGTCCCATCTCACAACACTTGTTCTTAATGATCTGTGGGATGTTAAAGAACCCACACACTGTTTGCAATTAGAGTAGGTGACATAGTTCCTGGTGATGTGGCCTGGTCTTTCATACATGTATATCATATCATATGTTGATCTCCATAATCATGTAAAGCGTATTTGATCATTACATCATGGAAAATGTGCTAAACAAATTCATAAATTGTTGTTGTTGTTGTTGTTTTTAGAAATCATCATGCTCTTTTACGTAATCATCACGCTCATGATGTTCTTTTATTCCCTTTGTAAGATCTTAGAAGCGCTCTTGTCATTACTGAGCTGGGTGCATCCAGGGACCAACCAAGGATGGATGTAGTGATGAAAAATTTTAGGAGGCTTTCAGAGGAACCTGTCAGAGTTCATGGGTAATAATTTTTATTTATCATATGGGAAGAGCAGGGGAGCAGGGTTGGCGCAGTGGTGAGAGCGCTCGCCTTCCATCAATGTGCCCCGGGTTCGATACCCGGACTCGGCGTCATAAGTGGGCTGAGTTTGTTGGTCCTCTACTCTGCTCTGAGAGGTTTTTCTCCAGGTACTCCGGTTTTCCCCTCTCCCCAAAAACCAACATTTGATTTGATTGGATTTATTTAGAGGTGATTTGATTTAAAAATTGTAAAGTGCCATTTATCTGTATTTGTAAATGGCACTATGTAAGTAATAAATTATTATTATTATTATTATTATTATTATTAATAGTTAAATAATTCACCATTCATAAGCATGCTGTATGAAGCTGTCATCATCATCATCGTCTGTCCTTCTCTGTGCCACAGAGGGGTCTAGAAGGCTTCTTATGAGGTTTTCATGGCCAATGGAGGGTCTGGAGACGGGTGGTCAGTCCATCACCCAACCTTCACCCAGCCCTAAGATGTGTGTGAGGACAGACCACAGCACTGGGAGCTTCATGCCCCATTCTGTTTGATAAGTATAAGGGGTCTTTTACATCCCCTTAAAGTTTTAAGTGTAGAGTTGAAGGAGACAAGGCCAACGGCTTATTCAACTTCAATACCCAATGACACAATCATCTTTGAGATGTTTAGCACACACCTAATATGACCTTAGTCCAAGACCCTTGGCTGGTAATTGACCAGTCTAGAATTTGAACCCCACGACCTTGCGCTTAGCAATTCAGTTTCCTACTATCTGAGCCAACTGGCCAGTGGTTAAGGTGGTTGCATTCAGGTGTAAATTATTCAGAGATTCAAAGTAGTCTTTAGAGACCACTTTCCAATGTACTGCGTAAGTTAATCTGCCTATTAGAATACTTTTTTTAATTTAGTGATGTGTTCTCCTGAAAATTTGCAAATTTTGTAAGGATGGTTTTTTGTGAACAGCATATTCAGTATTTTAGTTGCTGCAAAATCCTGAGAAAAGAGATTTGCAGAACTCTGTTATTTTTGCTTCAAGAAATAACATATTCACCGTGGATTTCCAACACCCATCAGTTGTCTATAATATAATATTGAAAAAAATAGCCACAAGTATTGGTAATGATTTTTCCATCTGAATTTTGTGTTTAGCATCAGAATGCAGGGATCAGCTGCCCTTAACATATGTTCAGTAGCATGTGGTGGTGCTGACCTTTATTATGAGTTTGGAGTTCATGTCTGGGATATAGCTGCTGCTGGGGTAATACTTGAAGAGGCTGGTGGAACTCTTTTAGATCCTTCAGGTATGGAAATCTGAGATACTTGACAGTGATGTTATGCACTTGATCCATCACTGCATCAACTGTAAAGCCCTCCACAATACAGCCATGAGATGACAGGAGAGGAGAAGAGAATAGTAGAGAAGAGAGGACATGGGATGGGATAGGATGGGATGAGAGGAGATAAAATCCCGGCCAGAGACAATCCTGATGTTTTCTTAAAGGGGCACTGTCACGCTATTGAATAATCACTTTAAAAAGCTTAAAACTGCCAATGCGTCAGTGGAAACCATAAAATAATGGTCTACTGTTGCTGCCAAAGACTATAGTGCTGCATTGACACTATAAACTCCTGTATTCCATCAAAGATTTCGAGGATGGACATGGATTGAAATTTGAAAAAACTTGCCAGTTTTTTCAAAATTTCAAGCTATGCATTGAAAAATCACCCAAAAAATATTATGGTTAGCTCTCCCTGCTAAAATTTCATTGGAATTCATCTTGCTGATTCTGTAGGAATGTTTTTTGGCATAATAACAGGTAAAAGGCAGTGATTTTGGCAGAATTGAACCAAAAACAGCATAAATCCCAGTGACAGTGCTTCTTTAAATCCAGGTTCCTTCATCAATCTTGATAACATCCCCCAGTTTATTATGCATCTATCAGCGTAAATTTCAAGGGAAGTTGCTAAACAAATGTGTCTGTAGCGTTCTCTCACAAAAGCCTAACATCAATATTTTGTTCTCCTTTCTTTACTGCTGAGCGATAATACTCTCCCAGTTTCAAAAATAATGGTCAAATGTATACCATCCTATTTTAAGATGAAAGTGGGTCAAAATTACATATGGTACCCCTTTGGACAGCACACCCCTGTATTAATAGTTTGCTGGATTCAATCACTCCTCTTCTGCCTCAGTCTTAAAGCACTTTGAGGACATACAACAAGAGCTATGATAAATGCACGATACGCAGCAAGGGCCAGTTTTCAACAAGTGAATTTTTGTGTGGGATACCTGTGGTATCCCATGTATGTCGTCGACTAATGTCGTTGGGTTGTAAGTCCGTTAATGCTTAATGCTAAATAGTTGCAAAGCTTTGTGGACAGTGTATCCACTCATGGACAGTGTATCCCACACATGTACCCTTTGGATACCCATTTTTGTAATATTTAATAATTAGATTATGAGCTCGAGATTTCTATCATGCATAGAAATCGAGAGTGAATAATCTAATTGTTTTAGTATAAATCTACTAGTTGTTCAAAACTAAACAAGTCAATTATCTAAATCCTCCTCGCAGACACTTAAAAAACGCAAAGAAGTGGCTGCCATTTTGTTGACAACTGCTACTCACTATCATAGAATAGATAGCGAGTAACATAGCCAATCAGAGAGTAGCATTTGTGATAGAATGCTAGTAGATTTATACTAATTTACAATTAGCTTATGAGTTTGAGATTGCTATTGTGTGATAGCTGATTTGAGAAATCAAGAGTGAATAATCTAATTGTTTTCATATATATCTGCTGGTCGTTCAAAGCTAAACAAGTAAATTATCTTACTAATCTTCCTTGCAAATACTTAAAAAACCTGAAGAAGCGGTCGCCATTTGTTGACAACCGCTACTATGTATCTGTCACAGAATAAACAGGGAGTAGTGACCTAGCAACAGGCGCATGTGTGGCAGCCATCTTGGCTGCAATTGAACTGAACTGAATTTGAACCACAATGCTTGTTTACTTTAGGTGGGCCAATAGACATGATGAACCGCCGTGTATTGGCTGCTGGCAGTAAAGAGATTGCACAAGATGTGGCACAGTATTTAGAATGCATTGACCTGCCGAGGGATTAAGAATGTTTTACTGTGCAGAATGCTAAGTTTGATAATCTCATTAGTTAACAACGGATTACTAAAATAAATAAAATTGGATTACAGGTAGTATATAAATGTTATCAGTGCATATCAAACTTTTTGCATGCCCTCCTTCACTACTTAAAGGGGTTCTGTTCTGTGGGTTCTGGTGCTTTTAGGTTTACAAAAAATATTCAAATCACTGTGAACTGATGACTTCTACTTATTAACAAAATGCCTGCTCTACACAAAACTATAAACAGGAGGATATCAAATAATTTTTTGACGAGGACAAAACATACGAAATTCTCAGTAATTTCTTCAAAATGCAACCTTAAAGGCGAGCATTCTTTCCAACTTACCACTGCTTTTCATTTATTCAAATCTCTATCAGTGTTGAAAATGCGTGAATTTATTGAATTGATTCTTTATTTTATTTTATTGAATGTACCAGCTGGTCCAAGATTTCAGTTTATCTATCCTTATCCTTAAACTTTTATTACCTCTCAGCTTTCATAACAAAATAGAAGATATTTGAAAGAAATACACATCACATGAGATTTTGTCCATGTCCAGCATAGTAGAAATTTGGAAATGTTGATCATACCAAAAATCACCCTACCTAACTATTTTGATTGAAAACAAAACTTTAACTTTTTACAATAATTCTAAATGCAGGATGAAACCTCAGAAGGAACCAACAAATAACTTATAAAAAAAATGCCATTGACACAGGGAAAGAAACCGATTGTTAGGGGACAATTTTGCTGCAGCCACTTTCCTCTTTTGTTTTTCTCCAGTTTGAAGCATCCATATATACGATGATAAAACCCTGACTAAGTTTACAAAAACAAGATTTTGAAGACAACACTAACAGTTTGGGATTATTTATTGATCTCAATGTTTTGATGTATTTATTATTTTGCAAGTGAACAAAATAAATGCAAAGAAACGGCAAGTTGAATATTAGATATACATGTACAGTTTTAACAGACCCAGTGTAGGCTAGATAGCCCAGAGTTATAACAACTCTTATACCGTAAAGCTCTATTAAGCCCCCCGTCTCTATTAACCCCCACCTCTCTAATAAGCCTCCCGTTTGAAAGTCGTTTTTTTGAAATAAGCTCCCCCCCCCCCCCCCCCACCCCCTCTTAGGACACGAGATTTTGTTTAGTCCTTCCTATTTCCTCTTACGTGAAATCCACTTCATGAGGCCCAGGGCCCGGTTGTTCGAAAGCCGATTAACTTAATCCAGGATTAGCGTAAACTTTGGTTGCAGTTTTTAAGTTTTGGATGAAAGTTTCTTTTGGTGCTTTTTGCTTTTCAGTATTGACGTCCTCTAATCTAAAATTCTGCAGAATATCAGCGTTGAACGTTTGTGGATAGAGAAATAAAGTCCTTGGTTGATTCTTAATCTTGGATTAGGGTTAATCGGCTTTTGAACAACCGGGCCCAGTTGGTTTGTTTTTAAACAGATATACACTCAAACACATAATACTGTTTACTGCTCTTTATTAAATGATAAAGTTTCACTGCAGTTGTTTGAGCTTTGTACAAAAACTGTTTGAAAACGAAAACGGCGTGTTTAAGAAATTAAATAAGCCCCCCCCAGGGGGCTTAATAGAGCTTTTACGGTATTTCTAGTGTCTTGAAACTATTGTAGTCATATTTAAGGAACAAATATTAACAAGTTACGAATTTAAAAACGTGACGGTGCTGTAGGGTAGATTCTTGTTATGTTAAAATAATATTCCTCAGCCATTTTGATCTTTCAAAGGTACGCAATGTGTTTCATATCATGTTATCATTGGAAACGACAACATGTTCCTAAGAAAACCAGTTGTTTTGGCTTACACTCCTTTCACCTCATTTTTTCTCTTCTTCTTACCGTTCACATTAATTTAGTTCCTGGTTAGTTCGTTGGAATAATCGCGAAATGGTTACCACAGGGACACCCAACAACATATCTGTTCGGTGGAGGGTAATTCGCCTTGTGCTTTGGGCGTCGATTAAAGAGTGCACTCGGGTTTTCGTAACCAAAACGTGGGCTAGAGAAGTTCGTGGAAAGTTCATTTCAGCTTGCATTTTCTCAAAGGAAGATTTTGTTTCCTAGCATTTTCGGGCAGTTAAAAGTTAAGCTAGGGAATCCGAACAGATGAACTTCTTCTAGCTTATGAAAACATCACTTTAAACAGACTTCAAACACCATAAGGTACTTAAAAATGCCTTTCTACAGCTTTTGGTTGATTTGGCTCGTTGGGTGCCCCTGACGGCAGAAGATTTTTTTGAGAGCTATTTTGTATCTGAGCACGGGTAGACCAAGCATAAAATTTTCAGATCTTTCATTTATAAAAGTTATTTAGTAGTTTGTATGGAGATTTAGGGAACTGGAAACTTTATTTTAAGGGTCATGTATACCACCTTAACTGGTTTAAAAAATCGTTAAATGAGAAGAAAATTCTGGTTTAGAAATAAAAGCAAATCACTGAAAATTTGTTTTACATGCAGTCTTGGCGATACTCGAGAAAAATACAGAAAGAAAGCAGTTGTTATCCACGGGTTTCTTTCCGAACTGACTCGATCTTCTGCATCTTTTTCCACGATTCTGACTTTCCTTGAATATTGCATGCAAATATTACCAACCGAGTTGGATTCGCTCCACCCGAAGGGATAACGCTAGAAATGTCAGCTGTAGAATCTTTTTACCCCAGCCAACTCAGTTTAATACGAACAAACAAAATGACCAGCTCCCAGTTGGCTGATGTCAGCTCACTTGGTAGAGCACTGCACCGGTATCGGAGAGGTCGTGGGTTCAAATTCTGTACAAGCCTGAATTTTTCCAGGCTTTGTTATTACTACTGCTTGATAAGTAGCGTTCATAACTGCGACGATCAATCGCATCTTCATTCTTTAATTCGCGGTTCAAATATATGAAAATCATGTATTCATTCTCTCACAGATTCATCACTCACGGTTATATTACGAACCAACAAAAAGACCAGCTCCCAGTTGGCTTGTTAGCTCAGTTGGTAGAGCGCTGCACCGGTATCGCAGACGTCGTGGGTTCGATTCCCGTGCAAGCCTGAATTTTTTTCAGGCTTTATTATCACTACTACTTGATAAGTAGTGTTCATATTTGCGACGATCAATCGCATCTTTATTCTTTAATCCCGCAGTCCAAATATATGATTTTCATATATTCATTCTCATTCAGTTGATAATCTTGACTTACAATACGTGTACGACACATCACCAACGTTCCTTCAGACATAGTCAGAAACTAACCTTCTTACGTACTATATACCTGATTTTCATCTGGCCTTGAAATATGCTTAGTGTGTGTTGTGTGCTAGCCGAGCACCGAAGCTCTACTAATTGGGGAGACTAAATCAAATCAAATCAATAATTCCTCGTTCTTTAGCTTTATGCCGTTGAAGAATCCCACTAATATGAACAACCCTTGTTCCACTGGCGAAGAGAAAATTGTCAGTTAATTATGGCGTGTATACTAATACATGGGCGCAGAAAATTAATTTGTCGCACAAACCAATCTTACTTGCCCAGTTGCAGTCTTGAATCAATGGCACAAACTGACGACGCTTTTTGATAGCACCGGCAACAACATCCCGTCTTTTACCGTTAAAACAACCTTACCAGCTGCAAAACGGGCCATTGTTCAATTCTCTGCTTAATTTAACATTAACCAGAGGGTGCTGGCTTCTACGGAGTGCCATGCAAAATACGTCAGAAAAGAAAGGGCAAGGGGAGATACACGAACGCGATTGAGAATTGAGAAAGGCGTCCTCCTTTCCCACTTGCTCTCGCGAATCCCCCCTCTTCTCCACAGTGGCTGCCGCATAATTACCAAGGGAGGGTATGTGCTCTGGGTTTGTGTCTACCTTATTATACGCGAAAGAGGTGCTGAAATTAACGCGACAAAAAGAAACAGAATTTGTTGAGACAACAGGAACAATTTTATTTAACACCAAGTGTAAAAATGCGCAATACAAAACAATGTTCGTGGATAACTGTCCCTAAACGTAACTGGCTACTTCGAGCGTTCTTTCAGTGTCCATGATACCGGCGGACTCCACCCAGATAAAATAATGCTTTTTCCTTTTTCAGAAATACCGTATTGTAAACGATTTAACCTTGTGCAAGATTGATGTGAAATACAGTGGGGGAAAAAAGCGATTGTTTCCTAGTTGTCAAGAATGTCTGAAATGTATCGAGAATTTGCGAAAATAATAGAAATCAATGTCGCGGAAATTAATGCGCCACTTAATTTTTATAACGCGGAAATTAAAGCCTTCAAAAATTAACGCGAATGAAGCGTTTCAGTCTCTGCCGGGGAAATTTCATGACTAACTATTGTTTCAGAAGACGAATGATTGCAATTATTGGAAAAGAACAAACATATGGGTCATTTTTTTTTGTATAAAATTAAATATTAGTTTATTTTTCAAGGACAAAGCGCTCACACTTGTTGTCCCTTGGCGAAGTGAAATCGAATGAGACATCATGTTAGTGTACAAGAAGTTACAGCTGACAGAACCCTAGATTCCAATAGACTTACAAATAATTTTGATTTTTCTGCATTTACCTAACGTATTTTTGTAGAAAATAATTCTCTATAATTAGAAATTTTTATTTGTTAAATATGGTCTAAAATAATTTTCACGGTTGTACAAAAAGTTTATGCAGCATTGAATTGAATTGTATAATTATCGAATTGTGTCTACTTTATTATTTGTGTAATTTGTAAATGTACAGAGGGCCGCAAGTTAATCAGTTTTTTTTTTGCACTGTTTGTCGTAACCCTCTTTAAAATAAATTAAAATGATTTATTTACGTTATTTTATTACAGTTATTCTCTGATAACTGCATACTAATAAAGGAACATTTCGATACACAATAATAAAAATCAGCGAAAGTAGACCACGTTGGGAAGCTGCATAATTCAATAAATGTTCTTATAAAAAGAGAAAGCTGAAGCAACGATAAGAGCAACGGCAAAGAGAACGCCAATAACAAAAATACTTTAGTGAGAAAAGCCAATGGTACTGTATGTGTTACACACGTTCTTTTCTGTCATCGTCAAAACAACAACGTGAAATGATTGAGAAGAATGTAAGCGCGTGAAGATGAATGTTTTGTTTCTTTTTCTCAACTTCAACGCCCTTCATACTCCTTTGGTTCTTGGATGGTTCGCTAATAGTTGTACGAGTAAATAGAGTAGGAGTAATCGCAAATTAAAAACAACGTGAATTTGTGTTTGGAACCGACTGTTCGTAGCCGTTGCCGTTGCCGTTGTTGTTTATAAGCTCACTGAGGGCTCGTCTCACAAGAGGATCGCCATGATAAGGTTCTTCTCTCCCTTGGTAACGCGTCGCCCTCAATTTAATTTCATTTTGAAATTGTAATTTATTTAATATTAAATGCAATAACCTCTGTGGATATTTAAAGTTTCAGCTTTCATCAAGTATTCCCGGCCGACAACTCTTCAATGAAGGCACCGAACATCGACAGTTTCTTCTGAAAAGGTCTTGCTTTACAAGTGTATTTCCCAGAGAATGTTCTTGTCGCTTCCTCGTTATCAATCGATTCTGATTCTTTCGCATTTCCCTTAGTTCTTATTCCAAACAACTGCTGTATTCTTAAATCTTCTGGCAAATGTGTAAGCCTGGAAGATGAACAGCAATGGACAGCACCGATGTCGATAGGGTGAGCCTCTGTATTGAAAATGTACCCCGCTGAACCAGTGCTACAAGAAAGCGAGTCTGAAGGAGAGGCGTGGGCATCCACTGAACCATTGCTCAGATGTATGAAATTGTGTTCGTCGAATAAGAGATACAAATATTTGGTCGTCTCCGCTAAGAAAAATGATTCCATTCTATCTTCTTTTTCGTGTGTTTTCACATCTTTTATCTGAACAAAAGAAGCAAACAAATAGAGGATTGACTAAAAGTTGCATCAACAGCGACCACTATTGTAACAAAAAGGTTTCCCACATCGCCACAAGATGCGACAAAAGACGTTAAAAACAATTGCACACTATACGGAGAGGTTGCAGTTTGTTTGAGTCCGTGGCAAGAAGTATAAATTAAAGTCGTTGCACTTTATCACAAGTTCTTACACACCAACGGAAAACATTCAAAGTAGATAAAAATCACATCGTTGAAAGATGTTGAAACTATAGTTACAGTGAAGTGCGTTCATCGTGAGCATAGTGGTTTATAGTGATCTTAGTGCTGTACATTCGTAGCGTTTTATGGTCGTATTAGGGAGTTTAAGGCCCCCGCCAAACGCTCGCAACATTTCAACGCAACATCTTGGAACGTTGTTGCATCATGTTGTGACGATGTTGTGAAGGAGGCGGCCAAACGCACGCAACATTTCAACCCAACATTTTACGGGTTGTCGAGGTTTATGTTGCAACACCATCCAACATGTTGCAACATATCGCAACGGGGTGGCCAAACGTGTGCGACATGTTGTGCCCAACAATGTTGTGTTGAAATGTTGCGAGCGTTCAGGGGCACCCAGCGACACGTTTCGGTAGATATCTGTTCGGTGGAGGGTAGTTCGCCTTAGCCTTTCGGGGTAGATTAAAGATTGCACTCGGATTTTCGTTAGTAAAACGTGGGCTAAAAGATTCGTAATGTGGAAATCATAGCCCCTGAGGTTTTCGGAAAGGTCGTTATTGCTGTTTTTGGCAGTCAAAGACGTCAGCTAGCATTTTCGGAAAGAAAAATAGTTCCCTAGAAAGTTAACTTCATCTAGGATTTTCTCAAAGGAAGATTTTGTTCCTAACATTTTCGGGCAATTAAAATTTCAGCTAGGAAATCCGAACAGATGAAATTCTTCTAGCTATTGAAAACATCACTTTAAACATACTTCAAACAACATAGGGTACTTAAAAATACCTTTCTATAGCTTTTGGCTGGTTTGGCTCGTTGGGTGCCCCTGAGCGTTTGGCCGGGGCTTAAGAAACAAGTACGAGAACGTCACAAAACAATAGCTCTGCACGTGCGTTTTACATTTTGGTACATTTCTTTGCCGTCCTCTGCAAAACAACAACGTGAAATGACCAAATTTTAGGTTTTGGCGAGAACGTGAGCACATATGCAAATGTTTCTTTATTTTTCTTTACTTTAACGCCGTTCATAGAAATTAAGTTCCTGGATAGTTCGCCGACATTTTACAAGTTGAAGTTGAAATTGGAATAATCGCGAAAGTGCAACAATAACGAGAAGATATATTTTGAAATGACGTTTTCTTTGCTGTCGGGTCGTCGTTTCCTCCCTTTTGTCGTAACGTCGCAGCTGTTGTAAAGCGGTAGTGTTCTATGGTCATCTAACCTGCGATCAGGCGAAGTTTTTTCTCGCGGCAGGAGGAAGGAAAAAAACTACGCGTAATTATTTCCTTCGTCCCGCCGCACAAAAAAAAAAATTCGCCTGATCTCAGGTTAATGGTCATCCTGCTACACAGCCGTAGTTATGTGAGGTCACAGTTTTCTGAATTCGCAATGTTGTATCCATGTAGTGTACATAGCCTGTACAAAACTCACAGAAAATTGTGCAAGCCTCTTAAACGTGCCATTGAATTACTAATAATTTATTTTGCTAAATTTGATTGTAAGCTACACAACCCGCCTCGATTAGCTTTGCTACATGCGGGTTGTGTATTTTTCTAAATTGTATAATTGTAATATTCGAAATAAAGTGAAGTAAGTGAAGTAAGTAAGTGAATTTTACCCGAGGGGGGGGGGGGGGTGGGAATTGACCCATGTTTGGGCATAGGGGTGCCAGTGGGGGTTTAAAACCCTGATCGGATAAAACTGTGTAAGACAACGCCCTCTGTATTAAAACAACAGCGCTAATAACTCGTCCTGAAAATGATGTACAGTAATGTCGACTGGTGACCTGCTAAAAAACTACAGATAAACGTTTCCGATTTCGGATTAAATACTCAATGACAGTCTTGTAGCCATACCCTGTCTAGGACAGGTCCAGACCTGACTAGGATAGATTCGCTTGAAATTATACAACTTATTCAGGGCAAAGGGGCCAAAAACCATACCCTATCCAGCGGCACGTCCCCGTATAAGCCATATAGGGGAGATCCCCCCGGGCATTTTAATAATGTCGACAGTTACTGTTGGTTATGAAAACACCACTAAACAATAGGCCATTTCGGAAAATACCATAATACTCTTTGTTTGTCCTCCCAAAGTTTGCATTAGCATTGTTTTTGTTTTCTCTTGGGACCATTGTAAGTCCCAAGAGAAACTGGAAACAATGCTTAATATGCAAACTTTGGGAGGAAAAACAAAGAGTATTATGGTATTTTCCAAAATGGCCTCTAGGAACAACACTCTGAATTGATGTTTTAAACCGCATTTTAGACAACCACGCCAATATGGATGCACTCACCGTCGCATATCCACAAGGTGTTCTTGCACTGGTTTCGATAGATTCCAACATATCTCTTCCCACCTCGAGGAAATAAGGGTCCTTCGTCGCACGGTACAAATACATGGCGCTTTCAATCAGTTCTGGTCTTAAGGGGTATCCAGCTCTCCCAGAGTATGGCTCTCCTGAGGCAATCTGATAAAATTCAGGGATAAAACCAAAATGGCGCCACACACTATGATACTTCTGTAGGGTCCTTGATGCTGCTCCTATATCACCCCACATAGTCTAAAACAGACAAAAAGAAGAATGATTTTGTCTAAAGCGATGATTATTGTTGGTTCTGTTCATCAGAGATTTCTTTGAAATGGTTAGAAACATAACATTGCTTTCGTCATCACTTACACATTGAATAAAAGAATAACGTGATCATGACCTAAATTTAGCACCAGATGCCAAATGATCGGTTATGTTGGTTTTGGGATGAATAAATATCAATTTTCTGTCACCTGTCCTCCTAGGTTGCCAGAGATATTACTTCTGAGGGTTTTTCTTATGATACTACATAGGCTTACAAAAATGACAACTAGTTACAAGCACAAACTGTACTTTGGGGAACGTTAATGCATTGCTATTCACGAAGATTATTCTAGGTGACAATGAATCTGTTGACACTGCAAGACCTCTCAACACTGGTTTTTTTTGTCCTGTGATAGGCAAGTGTGATTATTTTCTTCTGTTGCAAAGGAAACCAAGCAACACATGGATTATTTTTTCTGTCGCAAGGAAAACAAGCGACACATGGAATCACACTGATTTGAAAGTCGTTTCAACAAGCCTCTGGGGAAGCCTATCAAAGTGTGTTATCTCATGAGTTTAAATACAACTTCATGTCATTCACCTGAAGTCCTGGCCAATACGCATCCAGAGACTGGAAGATTGGCATGGTGATCTGGCCTTTGTCCATGTGCGCCCACACGTACCAGTCGCTGATTTTCAGATACTGTTGAATCTTGCTGTAATATTCTGCAAAGTGACAGAACAGCAATCTTAAGGAAGGAGGTATCGCATGGTGTTTAAGAAAGCAATTAACTAAATGGGGTTTCAATATGGTGAACATGATTTTGTAGACTGTTATTGTTTTTAAAACATTGAGCTTCTCAGTGAAGAGTGGTGGAAGCTATGCACCCCAAACAAAGTTTCCTTTTGATCCTAGTTACAATCCCAGTTCACAACACACCTTATCAAGGATACTCGTGAACATTCAATATTTTATGTTACAAGCAGCTACACGTATGGGGCAATTTGGCAAATGAGTGGAGCATATCACACTCACAAGGAAGGTGACCTATTCTTTTCATTCCAACTTTTGTGGGATAAATCATTATACATGTTGAAATTAAAAAAAAAAATGAAAGAAAGAAAAGAATTTGAAATTATCCTTGATTATTGTTACCTTCAAACATGTCCACCAGTCTTGGCAAACCAAACAAAATACCTCCTTTCAGAAGGTACTCTAAATAAGAGTCAACACCAGCTCCAATGCCTGCATCTAGTGCCGTCCAGTGACCGTTTAGTACATTAATGTGGTTACCCACCTAAAAACCATAACCATAACCATGACACATTCAAAAATAATTATAATACCCTAATTATTATTAGAATAAATTAATAACATCAATAATATTTTTTAAAGGAAATTATATCTCCTTTTAGTATAAATCTACTAACATTCTATCACAAATGCTGTTCTCTGATTGGCTAGCTACTCACTACCTATTCTGTGATAGATAGTGAGTAGCAGTTGTCAACAAAATTGCATCCACTTCTTTGTGTTTTCAAAGTGTCTGCAAGGACAATTTAGATAATTAACTCGTTTAGGTTTGAATGACTAGTAAGTTCATACTAAAACAATAATTTTTTTGGTTATTCACTTTTGATTTCTATGCATGATGGCTTATTTGGGCTGCACCCTCATCAGCTATCATGCGATAGAAATTTCAAGTTCATAATCTAATACTGTTAATTAAAATAGATTGCTGTTCTCACCAGTCCCAGTTTAGATCTGCTGTTCCACAATCCATCCAGAGCTCTCAAAGCAGCATTGTTAAATCTCTTATCACCTGATTGATTAGGACATGGAAAAAGTTAACACTATGTTCTATAAAAATTTTAGCTTTACCGCTGTAGATGAATATGAAACAGAAATCAAAGTACTGATTAGAAACAAAGGATTTAATACACAAGTATTGCGGAGACTGGATATATAGAGAGGCATTCACTTTATCCACAAGTTTATCTTTCCTTTAGTGTATAATATTAAGTTTTGTTAATTTGCCTTTTATTGTTTCCTGTTGTTATTGTTGCTTTTAATTTGTTTAAAATAAATTTCTATGTCATCCTGAGAAGTGGGTAAAATCAGGCCAAATCAGTCACATGACTGGGTGAATGGTATCCCTTCAAAATTAATAGCAGACTGGTCACAAACAAAGAACAATTAAAGTGCCTGAGGGGGGGGGGGATGAATACAACATTCATTTGATGAACTATAGACTGATCAATGAGTAAGGACTGAACAACCACTAAAAATAAAAGGTCCAAGAAATGGCAATTACACAAACCCTGAAACTAATATTATTTCATTAAATATTTAAAGAACATCAAAATAATACCCTAACAAACTAAAAGGCATTTTGTATGAAAAAAGCTTTTCACATTCTCACTTTCCTATGATTGACAAAGTTAACATGCATATGTATATTTCAGGAGTGTAATACACCCCAGCAATAAATAACAATATTAATGGTTTGTCACTTTAGTATCTACAGAGAAACATACAAAAGTCATGTACCTGTCAGTGCACTGATTGTTCCAAATTCTATAATAAATGTGCCACAGCCAGCTGTGCAGGTAACTGGTGTCTCAGAAGGTGGGACGCCATAACGCAGATTAACTGTGCCATAAGGCATGCCAGTTGGAGTATTAAATGCTACAGCATAAGTACAAGTGATGTGAGTATATTTATAATAAAAGGCAAACAATAGCCCATTTTACAGTTGTGTGTTCAGTGACCTGGTCTTTGAGTAGAAGCGAGGCTAGAGTTGACCTTGTTTTGATACAAACCTCTCTGTCTTTCTCATGCAAATGTGGACTAGTTAGCATAATGAACAACACAATTTACATGAGAAAAACAGTGAGGTCTGTATCAAATCAAGGTCACTGCCAGCCTCATTTCCATTCACGGGCCAGGTCACTGAGCATGCAATTGTAAAATGGCCTATTGCATATGCATGTCACCCTGAATTTTGATTTCAGAGGCAAATGATTGTAACAGGACATGCATGCGGTACATGCAATGTGAATGATGTATATGAAATAACTGTGGGGATCATTCTTCATTTGAGAACATGCAATGTTGTACCTTATATGTTTTGATTTCAGAAGAAAATGATTGCAACATGACATGCAATGTTGCACCTAATTTTGATTTCAGAGATAAATGATTGCATTAGTCAGAACAAATGATGCAACGTTGTTCCTTATTTTGATTTCGGAGGCAAATGATTGCAACAGAACATGCATGTACCAAAATAAGTCACAATACATATATTCAAATAAAAAGAAAGTGATAAATTAATTAATCAAACCTGGTAGAAGTCTCTCTGCTGCATCCACAGCTAGTCTTAGGAGAGGTCCCTCACATGGCCAACCTTCCTCTACCTTAACTCCTGCTCTTGGTGCAAGTAAGTGAGCAGACAACAGGCCTCCAATAACTATTAAAAAATCAAAATTAATATTAAACTCCAAAACCATGTACAGTATTGTGCAAAAAAAAAAAAAAAATTGAGAGCAAGTCTTGACGAATTTCAAAACATTTCGTCACTCTTTTGCCACAGTCTTAAAATTTCTACATTTCGAACCTACATTCGAAAGTCAATCAAAATTTTGAGCACCAATGCAAAATTTCGAACATTGTCATTTGAATTATCGAAGGGTGTTGCAAATTTTCAAAGCAATCTTTTACCACAATTGGTAGTAATCTCACAATCTGATTGGCTAATTAATGCCATTGTTGATAAGAGTCTAGACAATAACGTGTCAACGTCACACATTGCCTTGTTCATTAATATTTCTTTGACATCGATATTGTGGTAAAAAAAGTGGAATGTGGTTCAGTTTTGTCTGTACTCTTATCAACAACAATATTCATTATCACCCAAACATTTCAATTCTACTGAGACATTCAGACATCTAGGTTTTCAAAAGAAATCACTCTGTTTTAGGCGGTGCATCATTAACAATTTTATATTGAATTTCAGCCTTGAAGACAAAGTAATTTGGTGTTTTAAACACGCCTTGTAAAACAAGAGATATCACCATAATTTTTATGTTTGCCATGATTTCACAAATTCATACTCACTGGACGGTACATGTTAAAATAACTGGCAATGAACAACAAATAATACAGAAGGAGTTTTGTGGCTCACAGCTTTTTTAATTTGTTTCTCATCACTCACTCATTCATACACAGCTCTAAACATTTCAATTATTTATACAGTTATTTATGTACATGTATACATAGTGACTGATTCCTGCGCCATACGTAATGTTTAATAAATTCGCATTTCATGTTTTATCAGGTTTTAAAACATGAGGTGCAGCCAAGTGTTTTAGGACTTGATAATACACGAATTGCAAATTTAATGGACAGCTTAAAAAGCTTTACTGTACATCTGTCCATTCTTACACTATAATTTAGATTTTGGGTTATTTTGACCTAGAAAATCGGATGTAAAATTTAGCCATGTCTTTATCAGATATAAAGACATTCATTAAAAATTAATTTCTTATGTATTTCCTTCATGAATTATTAATGAGTTTTTTAAAGTCAATATAAAGTATGTTAAAGCTTGAGGGAAGAAGGGCATGAGAATCATGATACAGGTGTCTATGTTATGATGGAAGTAGTTGAAATAAACTCAACAATTTTGCAACAATGCATGATTTTTTGGGGGGCGGGAGGTTGTGACCAGGTTTTAGACCACAGACAACTAATAATTACCTCTTATGTTTGTTTCAAACACTGAGACGTTGATGTCCATGTTAAAATTTAATGTTTCCGCTAAGAGCTTTGAAATCCTTTGGAACTCAGAGGCATTCCCAAGAACCTTTAGAAAGACAATATAAAATAATATAATTATAATTGAAATCTGGCTTTCAATGTGAACTTTTGGGACCAGCTATTAGCATGCACATACAGTATGGAGCAAATTATTCAGCTGGGGCCAGGCCAAGGTGTCCACCTCAGAGAGGTGTCCGCCTTAGGAGTGTTTGCATTTAGGAAGCTCACTGAAAAGACTGAGAAGTGTCCAAAGTGAAAAATAAAAAGTGTTGAAATTTTTTTGCTCCATATGTGAGATATCACCTTGACCAAAAGAGTACAAAGACAAAAAGTTCCAAAAGTTGCAGAGGTGGTAAAGGGGGCCATAATTTTATGCCTTCAGTGTGCAGATCTTTCAATGACCTTTTGGTTGTGAATTTTTCAGAAAAAAAAAAAGATTAAATATTGAGCATGTAATGGCATCTTATGCCACATGGCATTCTTGGCATTAAAGGGTTAGGGGTGTCTGCATTGAGGAAGTTCACTGTAATTTCATTCAGATGCAGGTCAAGATAACTTTCTTCTGTTAAGCATGTGATGTGCAACAGAAGATTCCAGCTACTAAGTGTACACCACAATAGTCAAAGTTTTGTTCTGACAAGGTACAATTTTTTGTCTGACCATTTTTAAGGGTCTCACAGGTTTTTTTAAGCATAACATTCCTAAAACTGTTTTTTTATGAATAATGCCAACTAAGTAATTGACTGTAACAGCAAATGAATTTTGAACCATATTTACTAGAAATAGATGCTTAACTTACCAATAGGGTATCCAAGGCATCAATCAAGGTCAATGAATAGCTAAAGAAAGTTAATTTTAAATTTGGTGAGATTTTGTTATCAAGGAAAATAAACCTTAAATTCACTCGCTTTCAAGCATGCACATTAGGTTTAACTATACACACACAAAGTCATGCCAGATGCCAGATTGAGCAAATGCCTCTTTTTCACTGTGATCGGCATCAGTAACTCACATTATATGTGTTACTCTTAAGCAGGTGCTTAACACAAATATCCAAGATGTCTTTAGCACATTAATTAGCGTACACCATAGTGTAACCAAGGAAAATAAACCTTGATTCACCTGCATTTACAAATTAAACTTTCTCAACCAAAGCTCAAGTACACATGAACTAGGATACTAGATAGCAGATTAAGCAAATGCTTATTTTCAATTTCTATCACTTGGTTCAAAATTATCACCTCTAAGCTGGTGTGTAGTTTAAAAACATAGCATCTTAAAAAGAATTACATACCTCTTACTAACCGAGTTAGAGGTCCATAATGTAAGTTATGGACCAAGTTTTTTCCCGTTGATTTATGGCCCAAGCATGAAATGCGGGGGCCATAAATTAATGGGAAAAAAATGAGGATCCTTAAATTACAGTACAGACCGAGAAAACGAGGTTAGCAAGATATTTATTATATCTCTGAGGTTAATCCGGCGCACAGGAAAGAAAACTAGTTGAAGTCAAGCGGGCTGTCCTATAGAATACGGCCCACAAAATTGACCAATCACAGTGCACGTACTAAGTCAGAGATGTAATAAAATGAGGTTATTACTGCTCAACTTCTCAGGGAAGCAGGGAGCAATACCTCTACTACCTTATGACACCATAATGTGCCCTTGGCAAAAATGCCATTTTTGGCCATTCATTATCTGTGATGGAGATGTAAATTCACCTCTTCACCTAACGTGGGAGAAGGGGTATACTTTCCAGCTGTGTCCAAACCATGTTTTCAAGTCAATCTGTTTATCTAAAACAGGTGATTTTAAAAAGTGCAAACATAATTAAAAAAATTTGTTCCACTATGAACAAAACTTTCATGTGTGGTGATGCATAAAATAAAAAATACCCCTTTTGCACTCTTGCTAAAAAATTGGGTGGGATACATTTGTTGTAACAGCATTCTTGCCTGAGATGTAGCACAGCTTTCTAAATCTCAGAAAGGTACTCCCAACCAAACTTTTCCTGGCATTCTCCTTGTCCCTCTGTTTACATCTCTCACCCCCAGAAATTGTACTTATATGTACAGTAATGGCATATAACACTTTCAACTCTCACCTTCCCCAGGTATCTTGGCCACTACATGACAAAGGCCTTAGCTCGTCATAAGGATAAGCATATTGGAGATAACTTTCATAACCATGGTAGAACATAGCTTTCGTCTTCAGTCTATGACGAAAAAGTGTAGAAAACTAAGCAGGTCACATGCCTGAGACTCCCTTATTATACCAGAATTAATGTCAAGTTACTAATTCAAAACTATTACCCTTAACCCTTTAACCCCAAGGGGTCTCCCTTTGACGAGTAAAATCGTCTGGCATTAGACAGAGTAAAATCTATAAAGTCACTCTTGGGGAGTAAAGGGTTAAGGGAGATAGTTTTTTAACCCTTTAACCCCAAGGGGTCTCCCTTTGACGAGTAAAATCGTCTGGCGTTAGACAGAGTAAAATCTATAAAGTCACTCTTGGGGAGTAAAGGGTTAAAGTGGTACTACGATCAGAAAATCACTTGTCTTTTTTCTTCAAATTTCGAACACTCAAAGTGTGTTTGCTTAACACCCGACTTGCGAAATTTCAAGCTTTAATTTCAAGCAGAAGACTGTTTACTTTGAGTGCAACTTTTTAATTTAACAGTCCGCCATTACTCACGTTCGTAACTGACTGATTAGGCCTCGAAGAGCTGGATCCAAGATAAAATGACGTCATATGCGCACTGGTTTAAAATTGCAGTGAGTGAATGCAGGTTATTAAGTATGCAAAACACGAGTTTGAGAGTCCGAAAGCTCAAAATTCCCGTGCTGCAAACTAAATCAGCCCGGTTTACACACACTGCATTCTTACTCTTGTGAGCTTTTTACATCATTTCGTCCTCGATCCAGTTCTGTCAAGATTTTGACGTTAGTAATGGCGGACTGTTAAATTAAAAAGTTGCATTCAAAGTAAACAGTCTTCTGCTTGAAATTAAAGCTTGAAATTTCGCGAGTCGGGTGTTAAGCAAACACAATTTCAAAATTTGAAGAAAAAAGACAAGTGATTTTCTGATCGTAGTAGCACTTTAAAAAGGCTGGTTTCTACTAGCAACACTAGTAAATATTTTAGTAATATACCACAGGTTTCTATGGTTTATAGGCTGATAAACCATGCAGGATGTTGGAAGAACACTCGAAGAATTCGTAAATCATGAGCCCAAGGCAAGTGATTTACTAATTCTTTGAGTGTTCTTCCAACATCCCAAGTGGTTTATCAGCCTATAAACCATAGAAACTTGTGGTATGTTGCATTTACATAATAAATCAGAAGATGTGCAAAATTTCCATGAGTTTATTGGAACAATATACCATAGCTGATAGACCAATCAGAGCGCGCGCATTGATTTGGTTATTATATAAAGAGCAATAATCAGTTTTATAGAGCAATGGGAATAAATTCACATAGTGTTAAGATGAATTTTGCAATGTGCCTATGATTCCTTTACTTACAATCCACTGGAAACTAGCCTCAACCCAAGTATCAGCTGAGGGAAATCTCTCACTGAATAATCAGGGTAACTGGATGGTCTATTACCAGTAAATATTTGTGCGTTAAGTACCAATTCGACCTCAGTAATAAAGTACATTACCATTGCCATTACCATCTGTAAGGGGACATGAGCCCTTTCCTTTGGGTACAGGAGCAGTTCCTTGTTTAGTTTAGTCATTACTGGGATACAGTAACCCCCTTTCCATGAGTCAAGGGTTTTAACCGATAGGCAATACATTCCTGAACATTTCCCATTTTATCTGGACTATTTTTGTTTTCTACACTGTGTTGAAATAAGCCAAAAAACTGCAGTGTATTACAGGTGTGTAATCCGATGATCGATAGAAAGAAGGCATCTGCTCTGAAAAAAGACAAGTCATTTATCAGCTGGATGCTAACAGTACATGTAGCAATAGTTGTAAAATGTAACCACACCACAGCACTGTATTTATAGTTGATTTTAACACCTACCTGTATCTATCTACCTCGTCCTTTGTCATACTGTTCCCCAAAGTGATAAAAAAGATCAGAAAACACAAACAAACAACCCTGTCTCGACGCATTTTGGAGCTAAACGTAAAATTTCTCTGGATCTTCCGTGTTGTTTATGATGAAATATTAATCAGTAGCAAGGCCTTGAATGACAAATATGAGGAGCTCCCTCGCGCAAAAGGTTGGCAAGTGACAGTCCCGTCTCGAAAAATCGTGATCATAACGAAGAAAGTCCCGAAAATTTTCTCAAACACGAAAGGAACAATCTAAGAAGGCAAGACGTAGTCTTTTTAGAAGGGAAAACGCTGATCGTACTCCTTGGTATCGCGGGCGCTTATCGACGTCCTTCCCTGACTGTCAGCGGTGTGCAAAATGGCGGTAGATTTCGAAAAGTTTCAAAACAAATTTGCGCCGATTTTTTAACAGTTGGCGAGACAACTGCGTTTTAAAGAAGATGTCAGTGCCTGATATACACAATTGCCTTTATGTAAGTGTTAAATTTCCAGCACCTCGTTTCCAGATTTGATTTTCTAACTGCGTGAGACATGTAAGACTTAAGCTTAATTTGATTTTTCTTTTATTTTACACGAAGCTGTCTACTGAAAATGAACGAATCAGAAAGAAATACAAGAAACTTGCGAAGAAGAATGGTCAGTTGGAGAAAGAATTAAACGACCTCAAGAAACAGTTTCAAAACAATGAATTAATACAAACTTTTTCAAGGAGGTAAGCATATGAGTCAGTGTGAAATGCAGACTGTAGACTGCAGATTGCAGACTCTAGACTAGGTATAAAAATGCAGACTAGGTATAAAATACAGATTGCAGACTGCAGACTGGGTATAAAATGCGGACTGAGGCCAAATCTGTCTCTTAGACAAATACATGTATACGTGATATATTTTCAATTTTTAACTTACGCTAGTGTCGCCTTTCTGAGATAGATCACCGCCGGTGTCACAGCGGATTTGGACCTCCTGGTCCAGATCCGCTAGTGGATTTGGACCCCCTTTCGCGGATCTGGACCCCCCTGAAAACAAGCGTTCTATTGAGTAAGGTAATAAAATTCCTTTGCAAATTGTTCATGGAGTTGTTAAAAAAAGCAAATAAAAATAATAAATAAGTTAACAGCAACGAATTTTTAAGACTTGCATTCTTGAAAAACTCTATTACATTAAATTTTGAAAACTTGAAAAGTCTTAGACTACAGTTCTTACAGTTCTGAAGGAAAATAAATCCTGTGAAGTCGACGTGCAGTCAAGTAAACTTTTATGCAGGGAAGGCAAATGCGTTTTCCAACCAAAAAGTGTTACTTTAAATAGTGGCACCTCCTTTGTTAAAGCGCCGCCCATTCAAACTATACAAATTCAGTGTCCTGGAAAAATAATAACACGAATGAACGAAAACAAGATTTTAAAATTGTATCTACTTTATGAAAGGCTGCAGCACATGCTTTAAACAACTTTACAGTTCTCTGTGCTTTATGCTAACGGTCAATTTTCCTGATCTGCGATATGCGAATAACAGCTAAGTAAGTTTGTAATGGGGGGTCGAAATCTGTGAAGGGGATCCAAATCCACTAGTGGATTTGGTCCCCCGGGGGTCCATATTCGCTAGCAGATTTGGACTGGGGAGTCCAAATTCGCTAGTGGATTTGGACTGGGGGGTCCACATCTGGGGGGGGGGTCCAAATTTTCTAGGACACCGGTCCCGAAATGCGTCAACCTTGAAATTAAAAACCACTCCAAGTGCTCTATTTTTAGAAATATTGAAGGTATTCCGTATAGAATGTCTTTGAAAAACGTCATTCATATTCAAAGAAACCCATTAAAATCTCTTGATTTCAAATAATTTCAGGAAATGTAAGCCAGAGAAATCAAACAGTCGAGATGTAACGTCAATTTCTTTGTCTTAGAAAAAAATGTTTACCGTAAAAGCTCTATTAAGGCCCCCTTCTCTATTAACCCCCTCTCTAATAAGCCCCCTGTGTGGAAGTTGTTTTTTGTAATAAGCCTCCTCTCTAATTAGTCCCCCCCCCCCCCCCACTCCTTGTGGGACATGAGGTTTTGTAATTAGTCCCTCCTATTCCCTTTAACCAAATCCACTTCATGCGATCCAGTTGGTTTGTTTTTAAGTTTCACTGCAGTTTGAATTTTGAAAAAAAAAAAAATTTTAAGACAGAAGCAATGTAGCCTTCTCTATTAAGGAGAGAGTATAAAAGCAAGGGCCGATACAACGTAGAATGGTTTTAAGTTTTGTGTACTATATTTTGGCTTGCCAAACCAGCCTTCTTCAGGTACAATGAGAATTTACATTGGAAGGGGTGTTTATGTAGTTATATACCGGAAACACGTGAAACTAAAATGATTGACAGTGTAAAATAAAATACTAGAAAAAAGGGAAACTTATAAGAAAAAATTAACTAATATGTTTCGAAGAAACAAAGTACACAAAATATAGTACACAAAACTTAAAACCATTCTACGTTGTATCGGTCCTTGCTTTTATACTCTCTGTTGATTTTATTTCGCCGATTAGATCACCAGTTTGATCCAACGTATACCAGCAGGATTATTGTCCACGGTTGCTTGCTTGAACATTTGATATCTATTAAGGACCCCTCTGTAATAAGCCCCCTCTCTATTATGTGCTCCTCTCTATTAAACCCCTCTCTAACAAGCCCCCCTCTCTAATAACCTCTCTCTATATATATTAATCCCCCTTCTCTAAAAGCCCCCCACTAATTAGGCCTGAAATTAAATAAGTCCCGGGGGGGGGGGGGGCTTAATAGAACTTTTTTACAGTAGTCTCTAATGTGTCCATTGATATATGTTGTATCTTCCACTCCTCCAAGTGTGCAAGTTCAGACTGATGACAAGAGCAGGCCAAGATCAGCTGGTGGGGTGATGATGACAAGAGGCCAGGCTGGATCAGTGCCTCAACAGACTCAAAGCAACAGATCAAAGAAACTAGTTGATGGGCAGTTTGAAAGGACAACCAAGTTAGTCTTGGGTTGATTCAAGGGAATGGAGAGTGCTATATTAAGTACGGGGGTTTTAAAAGGATGACATACAAAATCTACCAGAATCTCTCTCTGAATGCATGGCACATATTGTCTTTACCCTAAGGTGGCAGTCCAGAAAAGTAGTACTAGTTTTTCTCCCGTAAGTGCACACCCTCAGGACCGAGCAAGGTGTTGAGTTCCCTTGCGAGTGCTGTCCACTTGAATGAGGTTGAAAGTCTTAAGGCACAGTAGGCAGTAGGGTGTGTCAGTTATACCTTCTATTGGATTTCACAAGTTTATGTTGCATGAACAAAAAAACAGGGGATATTTTGGAAATTGGATGCCTGAAACATTTGAGAAACCATGCACTGTTGCTAAATGGAGACTGAAGCAAATCGACAGAGATGTCATGTAAATGGAGTGGAACTGCCATTTGAGCTCATTACTTTCAAAAGTTGTGTTTGCTTAACCCTTTGACCCCTAAGGGGTCTCCATTTGACGAGTAAAATCATCTGGCATTAAACAGAGTAAAATCTAGAGAGGAAAGGGTTAAGGCAATTCCCCTGAAAAGGATGCACTATTAAGATTTTTTTCAAACTTGGCACAATTGATAGTCATGCATAGGACATTGAAAAAATGCAATAAAAAGATTGGGTCACCGTGCTTGTTTTAGCCCTGCATACTCGTTGTTCTAAGTGTTTTTATGGAGTTGTGCGAGAAATGTTCGAAGCATGAACAACTGAAGAAAGCTGTTATTATGTAGCAAAAACTATGAATAGTAGTGAAAACTAGAGCCTAATTGTTTTTCTGGGCTATATTCTTTTAGTATTGTGATTTCAAATTGCCCGATCTTGCAAATAACGAGAAGAAATTGGACCACTTCGTCATCATCTCAAACTCCTTCCTGGCTCCAAACGCAGAGTTTCACCCCATTTATATATAAATAATCCAACTTCTACTTTTAAACTTTTTTTCTCCTTAAAATATGTTTTTCGTGTGCCTATTACAAGTACATTACACCAATAAAAAGGGGGTCACCGTGCTCGTTTCTTTACAACACGACGACAAAGGGAAATTTTCACCTGAAAAAGCTCAATGTCAAGGCAAATTCGCAATGTATCTAGTGTACGCGCGCACGAGCGCGCACTAAATGACGCCATAAATTATGCGCAGTAAGGATGCGCCATGCAATTGAGGGGAATCACCTTAAGGGAGGTTATATTAGCCCATGGCTCTTGAAAGAAGTGTCTGCTTCTGATTACGAGAGATGTCTGCATACAGGAGGTTAAAAATGTAGAGTTTCAAAGGGAAAATCACTGGGACTGTTGTAAACTTGGTACCCGTTTATGGAAGGCATCTGCGTACGGGAGGCACTTGCGAGCAGAACTTCAACTGTATACCAGTATGTCTTCTGTCACAAAGTGCCCAGGGATATTTCTGGCAATTTTAGATTTGCAAGTGCTACCAATTAACAAATTTTTAGTTAAAAAGTAGCCAGAACTGCTAATTTCACTTATCAGGGCTGTCATAAGCAGCAAGGAGATGGCCATGATGGTTGCAAGCTACAGTGAAATACAGACTAAAAGGTACCAAGAATGGCAAAGATATTTTTGTTTATGACTGGTTACTTTTCCTGGGGAGCAAGCTAAATCCCAAAAAGTTATTAAATAAATAATAATGAAAAGCCTGCCTTCACATGGGAACCCCATCCCCACTCCATTGCATTTAATTCACTGATAAGGACCAGTTAAATTAATTAGTTAATAATCAATATTGACTAATTTACATGTAAATTAATGTTAAATAATTTTCTATTAATGTTTATTAAAATTAATGCAAAATAATGTTAATTGATTCCTTGCCTTTTTGTCCTATTTTGCTCAATCACAGGTTAAAACTACTGGTAAGCTTTTTTAAAAAGTCTAAAAACTAAATCACTGGGTGGCATGTCCTCTGTTTTTTTCCACCAGAATGTTGTCTATGCATAATAACCTGATGAAGAGATACCAAAAAGAACTAAAGACCAACACTACTCAGGTGGAACAAATTACCACATTAAGTGTGAGTTGAAAATATTTGACATGAATTCATCTTCATAAATAATTTTGGCTATTAAACATATTGGTATGTCATCATAAGTTGTGCATTAGATTTAGATCACATTTTTGGTCTTTCTAAACACAATTTTACATTTAAATAAATTAGTTATGTATGTTGCTAGTACTATATTGAAGTTAATTTTTATCTCAACAATGTTCATAGAATGATTCTTGCAATTTTACAGCTGGAAAATAGAGATCTGGAAAAGAAACTTCAAGATGCCCAAAGAAAAATTGAAGAATTGCAAAGAGAGAATGAAGCCCTTCAGATGCGAATAAATGCAATGGGAATCAGAGAAAGAATAACACCAAGCAAGAGAGGTAGGTTGAGACAACACCAAAATATTGTACTGAGTGTTTTGCAAAACACATATTAATTTGATGAAAAGAGAGGAAAGTCATATCTGGAAACTTTGTTACTAAATAATCAAGACTGAACCAATTTTCCAACTTGAACAAACTTTAGTAGGCTATTAAGTATTGAAGACAAGTTCCACAGGACAACATTAAATTGTGAGACAAGTCCTTTAATTTGGAGTTTAAATTCCCATTGCTTGTTCTTTTTAAGAGCCAGTAACCAGTTATTTTTATTGGAGGGTTGTCAAGCACATTTTACCACCTATGTTGATGGAAATCAAGTAATGATGAACTGTCATGTGTACCAGACTTTGTTACTTCGTTACCTGGTATTGTTGTTGGTATTGTATTGTTGGTATTGCTGGAAAAAATAGGAGATCTTTAGTGGCAGAAGGAAAAGTCAGTATTTGCAGCCAAGGGGCATTCCTTTTAGGTTTTTCATCTTCTTGCCTCACTAGATTTAATGGCTGATCTCCGCAAAGTTTCACAAGAGCGTGACAGACTTGCCAAGGAAAGGAAAAGGTTCAAGGGTTAGTAGATAAAAATGTTTTCTGACAACCTGTAGCTATTAATATTCTAGCCATCAACATTGGCTCCCATTCTGTTAATTCTCCACCCAGTACCCTCTACTAACTATGGTATTATACTGGCCTAAATTGTAGAGAATATCCATTAATTTTATGCTTATTCATTATAATTTTACCACTAAAGGCATATGTGAATTTTTTTACATACCGTCGATTGCATCTACCCGTGAATGCACGCGCCCAAAACATGTTTTCGCTTGACGTCAAACGTCTGCGTTTCAGACAGGTGTCAAATGTAAATTAAATTAATTGGTTCTTTTTTTCCTTATCAAAATAAATACAAATCATCCCTTGCAGATGAACTCAAGATGCTGGACAGGGTAAGACTAGCTGTATCTTTTATTTGTTTCCACATTACATTACCTACAGCTGTAACCTTCATAGATGACAATAGAAGTTTGCACAAAGGGAGTGTTTGTGTGACAGGGCAACATCCACATTTACTTTCACCACTCTTTCATACAAACTGTGCCTTCACAAAAACCACCCCTGCTAGCTACACATGACTACACCGAGTCTAATAAAGGTTTTTTTTTTTCAGTCAGAGTGAGTGGGAGAAAAATATTAACGTATGTTAACGTGCATGACGTAGTAATGAACTATGTAAGAAATTCATGATAAAGTAACTTCTGGTAGCGTCGTACACGCCCAAAAGGAAGCGCTAAATAATACATTTTGATCTGAATTGGACACGTTCCCTGTGATTTCTTGCTTACCTGCTACCCTGTTTATGGTTATCCCGGTCAAGGGAAGTTAAGAGAACTCCCCATAGAAGTAAGTTTATGATCACTGTTTGTAATATTGTCAATAATTTCAGTTTTGGTAGTTTTATATGGATTTTATGAGCTCTGAGATATTACGTGCATAGTATTGACAACCATTTACCGCATGGCATAATAATTACGTTTATATCTGTTATTCCCGCTCCGCTAGTTTGTTTGTTTCGTTTTATTACCAATTGATTTAGTTCAGTAGATTATTTTGAACATTTTAATTTCTGATCGAATAAAAATCAGAGATATGATTGCGAGTGTTCTTCTGTAGTGTAGTCGTCTTGGCTTTCTTGCGAAACAACTTACAATAGATAGTCGTGAGTGTTAACTCAGCCTGGTTAACTCTAACAAGTGGTTCTGGTTTGTAACAGACTTCCTGTAATTACGCGTTGGTAGTAGTTACTTCAATTAAGGGGGGACTAACTTAACTACAGACTTAGCGTTGTTGCCAAGGATTTTTACGGACTGTATTTGCAAAACACGGTTTTTCGGTGTTTTTGCCACTATATTGGTGAGACGTGCAAAGAGGTGAACATGTCAAATTTATAAATTGCTATCGTGCATGCGTAACTTGCCCCAGGCCCCAACCGCGCTTTAGAGAGAAAAATCCCTAAAACTAGGAGAAAATTATGTGAAGTTCCGATTTTTTTTGCCAGTCGGAGATATTCCAGCCTTCTTTACAAGCCTACGTAAGCAATTGTTGTTAACGTACATAACTGCAATGATAATGACAAAATGGTATGAATTTGCGTGCTTATGACGTCATAAATCTCACAAAAATGCGAATTTCCAAAAATCGATACGTAGAGTTTTGCACCTTGGCGATCGTTAACCATTGGCACCATTTTCGATATCCAGAAGTGTACGCCACTCGAGTTTTAGGCCTTTTTCTGTTCTGGTCACGTGACTTACCAAATATGGTTGTGACTCGAAAATCTTGTAAAACTTTTTGATTGTAAAAACATAGCCAGACAGCTTGTCTGTGCAAGTTATGGTTTCCAAGATATGAGGGTTGGGAACTTTCCATAGCAACAATGTTAGCTAATTTTGTAGTTAAGTTAGTCCCCCTTAAGCCTGGTTACGATCATGGATCTTGGATCGCAGATCGCAGACGACCGCAAACGTGTACTACGATCACAGAGAGCCGACTGCCATACATTTCGGCCGGCGGAAGTGTCAAATTGTCATGCGCTTTGCGGGAATTAAAATTAATATGGGATGAGCAGATCGATCGCAGATACCAAAACGATCGCAGACGAATGAGGTGATCGCAGTAGTATGTTTCCATATGATCGCAGACGATCGCACACGGAGCCGTTCCTTGACCGGCCAATCGGGTTTATCGTCGGAAAAAGTGATGATCAAGCAGGACGAGGCGCTAGGAGTGGACGAGCTGACGGAGGATGCCGTGTTTCGTGCCACGTTGGCCTGTCGAGTTCTGATCCCAATTGAAACAAAGGAGTTCGACGGTCACGACGGGGTCTTACGATTGGGCGGCGACGGGAGGCGGTTGCTGAACGCGGCTTGCAGTAACCTGCGATCAGGCTCTATTTTCGTTTCGATGGTAAACCTTTCCTGCGGGAAAGGCGAAACGAAAAATAGATTGTAGCGAGCGCCGACATGAGAGGACATAAGAGCGACGCTTCAATTGGGCCTGATCGCAGGTTAGTTTGCAGTGTGTATGGTGCCAAAGTGTGGTTGGCTAGCAGCTTGATATTTTGTGTCATTTTCAAATGGATGGAAGGCGCGAGGATGGCGCAGCGCGCCGTCGAAGAATTCGCGAGAATTCACAAGGCGGCGGCGGCGGGGTACAATTTGCTGCAAGTGACACTGGGCAAGCCCAACACATTGTGGGTCCCTGTCGCTTGTCTGAATTATAAAATATCCCGTGTCGGTGTTTAAATTGCCTTGATGTAACTGTCGAAAATCACTGGAGGTGCAGGCACTCTACGGAGGCGAAGGCCACGCTGGAACATTCGTCGGGGAGATTTAGAGTGACTGCGGAATGTCGCAGATGTCGAATGGCAGAGGAGAACCGTTTTTGCTTAAGGCGACCCACAACATAGCGTGAGCCCTCCTCGTGCCCAAGATGCTTGAAGCATAAGTGTGTAACAACAACCCCACAGACCTGCCTCAGGAACTGGTCGTGGCCTACCTCAGTGCTGCCTCCCTTGGTGGCCTGCGATTTTCGCATCGCAGAGGGTCAGGGGTTAAAGGTGCCCCCATCTTGCCAATTTCCTGTGCCCAAGAAACGACAGGCTGTGCAGATGTGCATGGAGTGTCTGAGAATATACGAAGTGACTCACGGAAAACAACCCAGCCACTTGTTCTTTCGAGATGTGTGCGGCGATGTCGTGGAGGAACTTTCCAAGAAAAAGGTGTCCAGTTTTGACATCATGCTGGATATGGTTCTGAAAAGTCATGATGGAAGTCTCAACACCTGCCTGTTTACCTTCTTTGGACACCCTTGATTCTCTGATGACCACGAAGGTCTCGACCCTTAAAGTAAGATAGAGTTATTGGACAGCGACGGCAACAATGATGACGATGATGCTCTGGAGGAGCGGAAGAGATCCTCTCCTGTCTCGAAGGCGGTCACGCAGCCTACCCTGTCACAGAGAGCAATTTCCATGTTGACCGCAACAAGCATGCAAGCAGAGCACGTGGTACTGCAAGGCACCAAGCGGTTGCCAGTTACCGGTCCGTCTCCTCCAAGCATGGACAGTTGCCCGCACAAGCGAGCCTGGCCTTGAACGATGGTCACGCAAAACAGTCTGATCAGGAGGAAGATGATGAAAAAGAAGGCGAGGACAGCGACAGCCAGGGTGACAGTGAGAATGAGAGTGATGACGACAGTGACACCAGCAAAAGAGACGAAACTTGACATACATGATAGAATTATTATAAAATAATTATATATATAATAACAATGGTGCAGTGATTTTGTTACAAATCGCTGTGGTGAGTCCTGGGACTCATATGATTAAAACTCGTATGTCTCAGTCCAGAATCATTGAGTCCCAGTCTAAAAACCAATGAGCCCTAGATTAAAGATTCTTGAGCCTTCATGTAACTAGACGTTTAATCTGAAGTAATTTTTTTTAAATAGTATAAACTCTGTTTTACAGAATACTGAAATTAAAATACGGTCTTTCTGTTTTAAAGAACAACAAAAGACTAAAAGAAAAATGTTCTAACAACTTAGACTTAATGCTTGTTTTACTGGGTTGATAAGAGCAGGTGCGGTAGCACTGGCAGCAACACTGTCAGTCCTGGGATTGCTGGGAACAGTTGGAACACTCTCGGAGGGTTCATCGTTTGAAGCAGTATGAAGAGGCCGCCCTTCAAAACTCAGCTTTCAATCTTTTTATGTTGCATGGAAGTTGCCTCCTTGGCAGCTGTTGTTTGTGTTGTGGGGGAGAGTGAATAGGACCGACAAACAATGGCTGCGAAGGAGGCTAGCATGGAAGCATTTTAATGTTGAAGTATTTGCGTGGAAATGCTTCCATGTAGTCATTCGGAAATTGCTTCTGGACCTACTTTATAGATAGACAATATTGCTTTCTTGACTTGAGGTAGGTTTTATAACAAAATTAAAATCACACTGAGAGTCAGTCGGAAGATGCCCTACTATACAATCATCTGATTTTACTTTCAAAACAGTATATTTATGATTGCAAGCTAAAGGGTGTGTTACCATCAAGAGCAGTGTTCTTAACTAAAGTGAAAGCAGTTTGAATTGGAGCATCGAATTTCTAGAGAAGAACAAACTCTCTTTCCATTATAAGAAATGGAACAGGCTCCTTTTCCAAGAACATCACATCTCTTTTCCATCTTAATTTTAACAGAAATACTTTTTCTCTACCTGTCATTAGTACTGTAGAAAACAATAGCTTAATTCTAGAGAACGCCCCTTGCCCCTGTATGCTGTTGTTGTTAGGTGCGTGTGTGTGTGTGCATGCGCATGCGTGCGTGTAGTCCTAGTGCTAAAGTATTATATTTCCTTCCTGTAATCTTTTGTAATTTGTCTTTTCTTTGCAAATAATAATAAAAAATATATATACCGGTATATATTCTTCAAAAGCATCTTTTCATCGATCTTTGCATCCTACAGGACGCGTGCCATGAATTATTTTGCGTCTTTGGGGATTTTTATGCATCAGGGACACGGGTAACAAAGTCACTGATGGTGTGAAAATATTTAGGGAATTAAAAAGGGAGTTGAAGTATTCAATTGTTATGTAAAAAGTTTGGCGTGAACTGAATTCAACTGTGTGTTAAGTTTTGGTTTTATGTTCTTGATAAACAGCATCTCATAGATCAAGCAGTCAAACTTTGTGCAGCATTTCTTAAGAGTAAACTGGTCTTGTTGATTAGTTGTTTGCAGCTTGTGTTCTTATTTCAGATGTTTACCAATAGCAGATGGTTTATGTTCAGCAAGACGTTGAAAGAGGTGTTGGGATGTATATCCAACATAATCCATACCACACAGTTCACATGAAAATTTGTAAACAATGCCCTCCACCACTGATATCATCAGTGATTTTTCTACTAGTAAGCACTGGGTGCAAATCACGTCCAATTTTCTTGCTAAGTTAGCTGAGATCCTTTCGTACAGCATCAGCCGATCTCAGATCTTTGAATGGCAAGACAATTATTCTAATCCCTTCTATCATGTATTTGGAACTTGATGATGATTACATGGAGTCATCTTTGTATCGCTCATTTTTATTCTAAAGTGCTTTACGAAACTTATAGAGTACTGAAGTGATGACGTCACAAAAACTAAATTTGTGAAATAAGGGATTTATGGGATTTGTTCAGATATTCAGAAAGAACACGATCAAAAAGACCTACTTGCCAAATATCAGCATTTTCTTACTGTTTGAGAGTGAGATATTGTCGTTATGCTCTGCTGACTCCATTACAAATCCTTCTAAATTTTACTTGGTCCATAACATTATGAACCAAGTCAAATTTAGAAGGATTTGTATGGAGCCAGCAGAGCATAATGGTGCTGATATCTCATAGCCAATTTGCCTTTCAATGCTGATTTTTGGCAAGTTAACATTATTTTTCATCTTGCTCTTTTTGAAAATAATCTCAACAAATCCCATAATTTCAAAAATTCTAATATTTGTGATGTCAACCTTTAGCACTCAATATGTGCAATACATTGCTGAACATTTCCCATTTTATCTGGACTATTTCCTTTGTACATTGTGTTGAAATGAGCCAAAAAACTGCAGTGTATTACAGGTGTGTAATCCGATGATCGATAGAAAGAAGGCATCTGCTCAGAAAAAAGACTAGTCATTTATCAGCTGGGTGCTAAAAAAGCATTGTGCTCTTTCTGAAAATCTCAACAAATCCCATTATTTCAAAAATTCTAATATTTGTGACGTCACACTTCAGAACTCTATTATCAGATAATGATAATGTCATCATGAACACTTTAATGTCGTGTTTTTCGTCTCCTGTTGCTTTGAATTCCAGAAACGGGGTGTTAGGCCCTGTTCAAACGTCGAACTTTTCATGCACCAAAACAAATCATTTGATTCGGCACATGAGAAGTTCGACGTTTGAATCAATTAAATTTGACCAGCTTGGTCGAATTTAATAGTTGGGTCGGCCCAAATCAAATCGTCAAATTTAATTTATTCAAATGTCGAACTTCTCGTGCCAAATCTCATGCATAAATTACTTCAATGTATTTTTGGAAAAACATCGAGTCAATTAAAAGCATTAATTCGACCTCTGAATCAACGTCGAATTTTTATTTATTAGGGCCGACCCAAATAGGTATTTGGTTTGGCGCATGAAAAGTTTGACATTTGAAGTGGGCGTTAGTGGCCATGATTTAGAATGCTAAATCACTAAACTTTGATTGGACCACTGCTGCTACCAGTTTTCAGATTTCGTAGCATGTAAGAGCTGAATTAACTTACATAGTTGTGTTGTGAATATAAATCAAAAGAGTGTAGGTGTAAGGTGTAATGTGTTTACAAAGTGTCACTGTATGTGATGATTACCCCATGTGCAACACATCATACATCTCAAAAATTCCAGATATACAATAATTTTATTGTACAGTGCACTACATAGCCTTTGATCAGGTAACCAGAGGTTGTTTTTAATTATTGTTATAAAACCACCTCTATTTGGCTGAAGGCCACATGTTCTCAGACGTTCATAATTTTTATATTTCAAACCACATTTAGGGGTTCTTTGAGGAGATAGAGGATTTAAAGTATGCCCTCCAGCAGGCAGCAAGGTTAAATAATGCTTACGAGACAGCTTTAAGGCAGCTGTGTTCTCAGAGTGGAGAACCATATCCTACGATAACTGCTACAACACCAAAACAACGTCAAAGAAAAAGAACAAGATCACAGGCGAGAGAATTTAGACAGCAACAACGTTAATGCTACACTGAATGAGGCACCTTCAAAGATGTTTTACAATATTATTTTCTTGACCACTTGGAATTAATTTAACACATAGGAATTTGATGATAGAACAGTTTTCATTTGAGTATTAAAAGTAGTATCCTTGTTTACTTTGGTTTGCTTTACTTCACTTGGTGATTAGCCATTAGCAAAATTTCTTGTCACTTTCTCAACTGATGAGAAGGAAAATCCAAACTAATCATGAATTGCATGTACGCATTTTACCGCTCTTGGCATTGGCCACATGTAACTGCTTCATATTCTGATTTGTTCATTGCACTGCTCACATATTGGTTTTACACACTCCACTGAAAACATCGCTATCATGATAAAAAACAATGACAAAGATAAAACACCGATACACAGAGCCTTGAGAGCCTACTTGAATATTGGTTGCAGAAAGTGATGCTTTTATTTCCACTTACACTGTATACAGAGAGTGATTGCTCAAGCTTCAGTAAAAATGAGTTTCTGATAACTATCAAAGTTTTGCCCTGAGCCACCATGTTCTTATGGAAAGGAATCCCCTCACTGGCCTGTAATAGCACAAAATATAACTTCAAAGGTACATTCTTTAGAGACTATTCGAGTCATTCTTATTCTGGTTTGGGAATACTGCAGTCAATTAAGTGAATGTGTGAAACATTTTCTATTAAGAAAAATTCTGGCTGGAAAAGGATACTTTTACCAATGATGACCTGAGACCAGCACATAATTATAAAATACCATATTTTCTCGAAGTGCCCATCAGGAAATATTACTGCCCTCAACAAGGAAAACCTGTTTCCTTTGTCACTTTATTTGCAATCTTTTAGGCTTCAACTACACCGGCATCAGTGCATGTAAGAGAACAGTCTATTTTCCGTAACTCCTTTCTACATGTATCTTCTTGTGCTTGCGGGGTTCTTTTATGTGCGTTAGCCAAAAAAGAGCTACTAACAGTTTGTTTAACCACCCTTCTTCAAATGAGTACCCCCTCTTTTGGTCAAAATTTTAAATAAGCACCCGGGCGCTTATTTGAGGAAGCTTGGTAGTCTAGAGCGAGCACCTGAACCAAACTACATGCCATGTAGCAGGCTTATTTAGGTAGGCTGTGTACTGTCAGTATGATTTCCTCACAAAAGTTTTCCCAAAAGAATGCACCTACATGTATAGTTACAGTATATGTACTTTCTAAATAGCATTATTTAATATTATTTTGCTTAATGTAAATAGTTAGATAACAATATTATTACAATTAATAAAATTCTGCAGTGTGATGAGAAATGTTGACATAGTTTTCAAAACTACATTGCAGCTAATTTTATTAGGTTCACTGAAGATGAAATCTGCCAATGCTTAAATACAGATATTTTCCATTTGAATGTTAACAGTACCTGTCCAAAAACTAACTCTAGTTAATGATCTTGCAATGATTGAACTAGAACTTGCTGGAGAACAGCATCTTCATCTTTGTCATAATCCTGTCAGACAAGAGGGGAGAACAACATAAAATTGAATCAATTTCAATTTCACTTTACAACTGTCACAAGGCAAGGTAGAAATAACATGTATTTACAGTTTTAATATTTAAGATACTGCTGGGGAACAAAAATGCTGGCCCAGAGGCTGGGGCTCTTGACCAGAAACTTGATGAACTCTGATCAATGCTGAGTGTTTACCTTGACAATAATTATTAATATTTATTTATTACTAGGACAACATGCATCAACACCTTGATGGCCATAGTAACAAAATCTGCAAAGATCTTAGGCTGGTATTTGGAATTAACTGTTTTTTTTTAATGAATGCAACATCAAGAGCCAGCAGAAAAAAACAAACCTGTTTACCAACTTGCGATGTGTTGTTTACAAAATGTCAACATGATAGAGGGATTGAAACAAATAAGGCCATTTCTCTCCATCAAGTATTAAATCAAGCTCAGCCCTGTATGCTTGATCACTGGCTGCAAGGGTATGGACAACTCAAATTATATTATGTGGAATAATGGGAATCTACATCAATATTTCATTACAAAAATATAATTAATATTATTATAATAATTAAAATACATTTCATGGGATTAAATGCAATTTAACCTGGTTAACGATTAGGAGCAAGTTTGCTCAGTTATTGGCATGGCATGGCATGGCATGGCATGGCGCGGCATGGCATGGCATGGCGTGGCATGGCGTGGCATGGCATTGCATGGCATGGCATGGCGTGGCATGGCATGGCATGGCATGGCGTGGCATGGCATGGCATGGCGTGGCATGGCATGGCGTGGCATGGCATGGCGTGGCATGGCATGGCATGGCGTGGCATGGCATGGCATGGCGTGGCATGGCATGGCGTGGCATGGCATGGCGTGGCATGGCATGGCATGGCGTGGCATGGCGTGGCATGGCATGGCATGGCGTGGCATGGCGTGGCATGGCATGGCATGGCGTGGCATGGCATGGCGTGGCATGGCATGGCGTTAGCATTTGCTAGTATAATGTAGGTTGCCAGCAGCCTTATAGCCTTCTGGCTTACCGGTATATCTGATGTCTTCAGGCAGTCCCTTGGTCAGCGGAGGTTCCGTTATATACAATTATGAAAACACAATGTTTTTATAAAATAAACTTGTAGTAAGAATACTATTCTTTTGACAAAATACAGTATTAATGAACTTACCACATATGTATCATATTGAAACTTGTGTCTTAAGTTAAGATGGTGAACAAAGTCACCACTTTTCTGGTTGGGATTTCCCCAGGGCATGCTGGCACAAATGGGACACACCTTCACAAAAAAATAACAACATAGTTCAATCATGGAACTCAGTAAGTGCCTTAAGAAACTGTCCATGTTTTCTGCGACATTGAACAAGTCTACAGGATTAAATAAAGTTTTTCCAAAATTAATGGTTTTTGAACATTGGTAAATTAATTAAAACACAAACAAATGTAAATGTAACTTCAGCTGTAGCTAATTAAAGCTTTTTTGAAAGGAGCCACTACTCTTGTCTGTTTATTTCAGCCAGAGGAAATTCTTAGTTATTAAAGGCGCATGGTCACGATATTTTGGATCGTTATTAGAGAGATAAAAAAAATGAACTTAACTAATGTGAAACGGTGAAATAACAAATTTTCAGGGAAGATAGGTACCAAAGAGACAAGAATAAATGCAAATATGGCAAGGATTGTGAAGGATGGAGAAGATTGAAACGGATTACAAATTACCGTTTTGAAAAATTTTGCCTAAAGTTTTCAAAAAGGTACCATAATTTCTAATCCATTTCAATCGTCTCCATCCTTCACCATCCTTGCCATATTTGCATTTATTCTTGTCTCTTTGGTGCTTATCTTCCCTGAAAATTTGTTATTTCACTGTTTCGCATTATTTAAATGCATTTTTTATCTCTCTAATATTGACCCAAAATATTGTGACTGTGCTCCTTTAAGAGGAAGAAAAGTTCCTATTATTTTAAGGAAGAATTTGCATCTGCAGACCAGAATATGGTAACCATGACCTGGCAATGACCTGATCTTGTGTGATACATTACAGTTTCAAAACCCTTTCCTAATGGATCTCTCTCTCAATGCAAGTCACCACCAAAACAGACAGCCTGAGTTGGCGTCTGAGAGCTGCAACTGATTTAGTTACTTTTACTGCTTCTGAACTCTACTCAGTTTGATCCATACACCTTATTCCAAAATGGCAGCCAGTTTATTATTCTTTTGTTAGCATGTTAATTAGCCCTCTTTGCCTCATCAACATGTACAAAAAAAACAAAAGAATTTTGAGGTGTAAATGAGGCAAACAGGGCTAATTAACATGCAAGCAAAAGAATAATAAATTAGCCGCCATTTTGGAATAACATGTATGAATCCTTGAGAGAGTTGGCTTATTCTTATTACCTGAAATGTTGTCTCTGCATGGTAACTGAGGGTAAAATGATATCAAGGGTTTGTATGTGTTTTACAGTCAAATATAACATTCTTGCTGTCAAAAAAGTTTCATGTGCATAACTGACTTCTAAATCAAAATGTGAACTCACCACAGGCTGTCTTTCATGCGTGTGATTGTTGTTCACATGTTGTAACAAGCCATTAGAGTCTAAGTTTTTTTGATAACAATAGGGACAAGTAAATGTTGAACGGTTCGTAGCCCTGAAACACGAAGCAATAAAAAGCACATCACATTAAATCCAATGTGGTATGCAAAACGAGCATCATCAACATGATTGCATAGTAAATAAATGAATTAGTCATCTTACTCTGGCCAAGGCTGCGATGTGGGTGCCACTGGGGAGAATGATGGAGAAGACATCTGTGTACATGATGCTCTGTGGGCTCTTAATTTCCACAAAGGAAACTGTGATTGCAGAACAGTAAAGGTAAGACACTCAGCTCTTTAGTAACAGAATAATAAAACTGTTATCATGTGAGCAAGGTCTCCTATAGTCTCCTTCGCAGCCGTTTTTGGGATGTCACGCAACGTTGCGTGACATCCCAAAAACGGCTGAGACTAGATCTCCTACTGCCTGTAAACAAATTCTGCAAAATAAATAGATCCTATGCAAAGTGAGTGCCTATTAAATTATTCTGTTGTTTCCATTCAAAATAGCGTCACTTGTTCGGGATAACAAATTCTCTAGAATTAAATTTGATCTCAAAAATGAGGTTAGTCAGGCTTTTTCAAATACAAACAAAAGAGTAATAATATTTAAAGGCAGTCATTTTTGCATAGGGTCTGTTGCATGTGAGACGCCAGTAGGGAGCTTGCTTGTAGGCAATACAATGTAACTGTCTTCTCTGATAACCATTTTATTTGATAATTAAAAATATACACCCAATAAACAACACATGGTGGCATTTAACCTGGCCACTACTACTGTACTTTCTGATGTTGACACCTGCACTTTTCTAGAATTCAGCAAACCCTTTCTGGATAATTTAAAGTGCCCCTAACCCCATAATATTTTTTCGCTTAAATAAATCTATGCACCTGTTCAAAATGCATTGTGTTACTTTGGGCCTTTTTAAACAAAATCTTGACTTTTTATAGGCTGTAAAAGTTACAAAATCTAGCCATCATCTGTCCCACGACCGAGCTAGTAAGGGGCATGGGTCTAGTCCTGGTTTGACGTCACTAACTGCTTTGCATGCATGTTTACAGAGACTTAATGAGATGCAAATCAGTTTGTGACGTCAAACAAGGACTAGACCCATGCTCCTTACTAGCTTGGTCGTGGGACAGATGATGGCTAGATTTTAACTTTTACAGCGTATAACAAGTCAAGATTTGGTTTTAAAAGGTGCAATGCATTTCGAACAGGTGCAAAGATTCATTTAAGCAAAAAAAGTATTTTGGGGTTATGGGCACTTTAAAGTGTACCTAACCCCAAAATATTTTTTTTGCTTATTTTAAATATTAAATTCTTTGCAGCGGTTTGAATTACATTGCACCTTTTTAACCCAATTCCTGACTTTTTAAAGGCTGTAAAAGTTACAGAGTTAACTGAAATCTACCCATCATTTTTCCCAAGATCAAGCTAGTAAGGGGCATTTGTCTATTCCTTACTTTCACAAACTGCTTTACATGCATGTTTACAAAGACTTACTGTGATGCAACCAGCAGGGTTCATACACTTTTTCAGGCAAAAAATTCAAGGACTTTCCTGGACCCTACTTAGAAATTTCAAGGACTTTTTTTAAAGACAATTTTACCTCAAAACCAAGAAAAATGTTTGTGTTAACATCTATGTTTTGGGTTTACAGATAGTGCAGATATTTTTCGATATTTTTCTTGTTCAATAGAAAATCAAGGACTTTCAAGGACCGAAAACGAAATTCAAGTACTTTCAAGGCCTTGAAATCAGACTCCTGAAATTCAAGGGTTTTCAAGACGCTTACAAACCCTGAACCACGAATTGACCAATGCCCCTTACTAGCTTGGTCGTGGGGCAGATGATGGCTAGATTTTGTAACTTTTACAGCCTATAAAAAGTCAAGATTTGGTTTTAAAAATGCAATGCGTTTCAAACAGGTGCAAAGATCTAACTGCGGGTGGTGTGAAAATTTTCTTTTTTCCTCTTTAGTTCACTTTAATTTATTACTTGTAAACTATTTCATGTACAATAAAGTTGTTGTTGTTGTTGTTGGAGCTACATGCTTGGAGGGAGGGGATCAGAGTGGTAGAAGTACATAACATTACCTGTCGATTACAACCAGGACAAGAGCCAGTACTTTGAAAGATCCGCTGTTCAATATGTGTAGCTCTCGATTTCTGATGTGCATTAAAACTAGTCCGACAGACAGGGCATGCAGCAGATCCGGAAATATTTTCACAAGAGTGCAAGCAATCATTGCAGAACCTGAAAGGGAAACGTAATATCACCCAGGTACAAGCAATAATAATAATAATAATAATGTTTATTTCTTATATTGCGCAGTCTAACATGCAATAAAGATATGATCGAATGCAAGTTAATTGGCGCCACTTCGAATTTGTGAAGTACAGTAGTAAGATAACACAACACTCCTTGGTGTCAACCTCCTACAAGAGAGGTCGATGTTAATATTTTCTTTTGTATGGAACAACATGTAACTTTCACTTCCGGTTATATTTCCAGCTATGACAGCGAACGTCAGAGGAAACCGAAAAAATCATATTAGTTGTTGGTGAAACTCTATTGAATCGTTTGAGCAGAAAGGTAGGTAGTATCATAAAATGTAGTAAAGGAAGATCGACTGTGAAGGAAAATAAGTTCAGGAAAAACAAAGATTTGTGTTAATCAACATAAAGTTTCCTTCAAAAATTATTCAAGCTTACGTGTGACCGCAAGGTAGAGAGAAAGGATTCTCCAAAATCTCCAGACACACGGGACAAGAAAAGTTTTCCTCTTCATTGTTTGGTCTAAAGTCCAGACCTCCAGTTGCCATACTTTCTTTCGGCAGAAAAATTTGTGCTAATCCTCCCGCCTTCCGCCTCTGAACGCTCAAAACGCCTAGGGCGTCCGGGGGCCTGGAGAAGACTGGACTTCACGCCAGCAATTAGTCAGCGGCTATTTCAAATAACAGTTTATCGGTCATGTAATAGGTTAGCTTTAACATGGCGGACGCCATGCTCTCCGCGTTTGAGAGGACTTTCATAGTTGGAGGAATTGAAAGAGATTTCCGTTCAGATGGAAGGTCGTGTCAGGACTACAGGCATTTTGAGGTCGAAACTGGGATCGTGTCAAACACAAGTGGATCTGCGAGGCTTCGTTTGGTATGAAACTTGAGAGAAATTTATAAGCTTACTTTTAATATTCATGAGGTTTATAAATTAAAGTTAAGCTTAACATTTCAGTAAAAAGAGGCCAGGGAAGACTGTTCTCAATAAGGAGTCGGGTAAAACATTCTGCATAGCCCCATGCATGAGCTATGAATAAAAATAGGCATGTTGCACAGCAGCATCAGGCTGTGCGGAAATCTTACCAAGTCTCAATATAGACCCCTATGGTGGCCTAGCTGCCATAAGGATTTTTGGTGTTTTTTTTTTCATCTTTTTCTTTTATATTTTCTTTTATTTTACTTATTCAGTTTATTGTTTTTGTTTTATATCATTTCATTCGTCTGACTTGATTTTATTTCATTTTCAAAAACAATTTCATATGAAAATAAAATTAAAGCAAATAAAAATGCTTTGTCTAAAATGAAATTAATACGAAAGTAAAGTCAATTGAAAACAAATTAAATTTAAAGCAAATGAAAATTTTATCACCGTGGCATAAAACTGCCATAGACCGAGATGCCTTGGGCGCGGCTTGTGCTTCCAAGATGGCCATGGCAAGGATAAAGAATGATTCTTGGAAAGAAGACTTAAAGTTGTGAGAAAAGCTGAAAGATTATGTGACAGCAGGTCTTCGCCGCAAGGAGATTTTAGATTTTATGTTAAGAGATTTCAATTGGTATGCTTGGAGCTTAAGAACTTTAGACAGACGTCTTCGATACTTCGATATAAGATCGACGTGTCTAGATACCCGGCCCAGCAGCTGGGAACTGATTTTAAAAAAACTAGATACGAGGCAGTCAGAAATCTTGACCAATTTTCTCGAAACAGCTCGTTTAATATAAAATTTTTTACGTTGTTTGTAACTCAGAGGAACATTTCTATAGAGGATATCTGGTTAGACTATAGACTCTTTATAATTTTACATAGAAATTCGAGTAGACTCAGCAGATGCTGAGAAAGATTTTCGTAGTACAGTGAGAATTTCCGACTGCGGGCATCTTGTATTTTGAAAGCTGTGCCCGTAAGTGAAGATTCCAAAGAATATGCTTTGTACAAGCACGAAAATTTCATGCACTAAAATACCAAACCTTCTTTAAGAATCGCTTGGGATTTATGCCACGAACATTAAATGCTCTGGGGGAGGTTTGGACAACACGTTTTGTCGATATTTACCGAGAGCTGATCAGTCATGTCACGCTCGGTGTGTCAGAACTTGAATATTTTTTTTAAGTGTCGAAACTATGAAGATTTCACTCTATGCCCCAAGTTCGACAGTTGCCTCTACTTCAAGCCCAAAGCAGTGTTTGAAATCGCTTGAGTTTTCTAAACAACTTCCTGATGTCTTTACAAAAATTAAATGAGATATTTCGAGCACATTGGACGTGAATTTCCGACTGCCGGACATCAAATATTTTGAAAACCGTCGTACCGGTGAGTCAAGATTGTAAAGAATATGCTTGATGCAAGCTCGGAGAATTTATCCACAACAATACTATAAACCTTTAGTTAGAATAGCTTGGCATTTCTGAACAAACACTAAATACTCTGGTGAGGTTTCGTTGATAAGCAGATTTCATTGGTTGACTCAGTGTTATTTTCTAAGTGTCGAAAAAGTTGAGATTTCACTCTATGCCCAAGCTTGACAGTTGCTTCTACTTTTAACCCAAGGCAATATTTGCAATCGCTTGAGATTTCTAAACAAATATCTTATGTTCTCAGAGGAATTAAACGAGCTGTTTCGAGAAAATTGGTCAAAATTTCTGACTGCCGGGTATCTAGTTGTTTGAAATCAGTTCCCGTCTGCCGGGTATCTTCGGCGCCGCCATCTTGGAAGTACAAGCCGCCCCCAAGGCATCTCGGTCTATGGCAGTTTTAGGCCATGGTGATAAAATTTTCATTTGCTTTAAATTTAATTTGTTTTCAATTGACTTTACTTTCATATTAATTTCATTTTAGATAAAGCATTTTTATTTGCTTTAATTTTATTTTCATAAGAAATTGTTTTTGAAAATGAAATAAAATCAAGTCAAACGAATGAAATGAAATAAAACAATAAACTGAATAAGTAAAATAAAAGAAAATATTAAAGAAAAAGATGAAAAAAAAACACCAAAAATCCTCATGGCAGTTCTAGGCCACCATAGACCCCTCCACGGTTTATGACGCCATGTTGGCTGGGTGGGGAAACGCGGCTAAAATTACAATAAATGTATGGGATTTTGGCCGACTTTGAACTGCAAAAACGATGCGGATTTCCAACATTCCAGACATTTGTCACTACTTTAAATAGTTTTATTGATATCATTCATTCAACAGAAAATAAGGCCATCACAGAAGATATGACGTCCATAACTTTGAATTATAAATCTTCTTATGTGGCTACTAAAATCGTGTACAGTCGTTGTAGCCTGAATCTGTTCTTTGTACTTCATGAAAATAATCTAAGTACAAATGTCTTTTGAAAGACATTTTTGCTGTGGAAATCCACTTCTTGTTAGTGGCGTTACAGCAGTTCCAAGTTGGCCAAAATTCCTTACATTTACATGTACTGTAATTTTAGTTAGGTTTGCCCCCCAGCCAAGATGGCATCACAAACCGTGGAAAGGTCTATTCCTTCAATTCAGTCACATTCCCCAGTGCACACCCCTGGCAATTATTTTCTTACTTGATGCACTATTCTCCACTGCCGAGTGCACAGAAAAAGATCATTCCTCTACTCTGGGATGCTTGATACCAATGAACTGCTTCTTTTGATGAAACTAAGTATTTGTTTCTGCAGTTAGTAATTAACAAAACTTGGCATTTTACAACAAAAACTGTTTGCAAGTAATAGTGAGTAAATTTATTTAGTATTGTTAAAGGCAGCCATTTTTGCTACATGGCTAAACATGACATTGCCTGATTTACTGAGGTGCTTTTGCTGTTGATTTTAAGTCCAAAACAGACATTTTGGTTGGGGTTAAAGCAGAAATAGGAGAGCCTCGTCTGCTGAAACCAAACAAGGGATACATAGAATTCTTTGTAGACTGGTAAGAAGTTTTGATATGTTTTAAGCATGGTTGAAGGTCCTAGTATCTTAGTCTTTCTTTGCTAAAAGCTTTCTTTTTAGGCACCTTCGCATTACAACCACCTCTCAACAATAGGCTACAATTAGCCTTAACCTGGGCTTGCAAAAAACAGTATTGTATCCCTAATTTAGCACTAAACAAAAGAATGGAGAGAAGTCTGTCTTTCTTACATCGGACGCATTACACTTAGCTTGTGTTGGAGTCTATTTCTTTGCAGTGTATATCTGTAGACCCCTATCAGATCAACATATATCCCTTTAAAATAACAAAATTGCTTTACAGTTCAACCATTGAGAACAATAATAATAACACTTGTAAAAAATATTTATAAAAGAAGGGGCAGTAACAATGACCTCTAAACCACTGAGGTTCAGTATAGCTAATGAGTTAAAAATAGGTTATTTATTGTAAAAAAAAAACCAAGCACACTCGTTTTCACTTCGATGAATACTTCTGCTAAGTGTTTGAGAAAGAAACGCTTATCAAACCATGTAGGATTTTTTCGCATAGACGTTAATGGAGTCTTGGTGAAATGTGTGGAGAAAAATAATCTGTTTACAAATACATCATTTGAAACATAAGAAAGAGAGTAAGGTTTCTGCAGTCAGTTTCATGTCACAAAAGTAAAAACTAAAATTGCTTATCATTCAAAAACTAATGTCCAGAAATTGAGATCTTGTGGAAAAATAGTAAATTAACTACGTGTCATTAAAAGTCTCAGGGGTGTATGATATCCCATACTTGAGTTATTCAACGAAATGTACCACTCAAAATTAGATTAGTATGGAGCCACCACGGGGAAACAGGGCAGTCTAATTCAAAACATGTCGAGTTCAGTTTGGTCATGTTAAAAGTATTCTTCTCGCTGTTGAACTTGCAAACATTCGTATTAGACACTTCTCTCAACATATTAGTCGTTGAGACTTCAAAGACACAAGGTGAATCAACGTTTTCTGATACATGACAACAGGCATCATTCTTGCTGTTGTGAGTTGTTATTAATTGACTGTATAGTTCGCGCTTGCGCAGAAACGCCAGAAGTGCCTTTTGTGGATGAAACACGACAACGAAAAATGAAGCCTATTTTAAACCTCAGGCTTTTTACTAGCCCGAGTAATAATTTCTGGAAGTAAAATTCATACAAATTCATTCTATGTATTTTCCTGTCCCTTATTTTCCCAATTCACAAACGTCTCAGTGGAATTCATACTCTGTCCAATGAAACTACAGGATCTGCCAGTAGAACTGTAAAAAATTTTACTTACAAATGCATGTATCATGAAAAAATGGTCATGATAATAAATTAGTCATTAATCCAAGGTTGTCACCAGTGTCATGAGTCTATCACTAGAACCAAAATATTCAGGGTGTGCACCATATACCAAGTCACAGGTGACATCACAAAGCACACAACAATGGAGAAACAATACACCATCTGGAACGACACAATAAACCAAATACAATGGAAGAAAACAATACACTAACAATGGACTTAGTGTACATGGTGCTCCAGCCCGATATTCATTTAGGCCTATTCATTCTCCTTTGGATGGTAGAAAAATGTAGGGGTTGTAAAAGTATGGCAGAGGGAATTAGCAGATTTTGTGCAAAGAACTCAGCCATATTATTAGAGATAGGTTAAACAGTAGCAGTGGTAACAGTTCAAAATACCAGACGATGGTGTTGGGAAAAAACAAAGGAACTGATGAACCAGTGTTCAAGTGTGAAGAGTCACAACTTCCCATATCCAACACAATGGAACTTCTTGGTGTGACAATCGATGATAAATTAAATTTTGAAAAGCACATCGCTAAAATATGTAGAAAAGTCAGTCAACAGATCGCTGTATTAAAAAGGATGCAGAAACTGTTGCCTTTTGAGACTAGAAGGATCTTTATAAAGCTTTTATTCTACCACACTTAAATTACTGCTCTGAAATGTGGCACTTCTGTAATAAGAAGTCAGCTGACAAGTTAGAGATGGTGAACAAATGTGCGCTTCGTTTTGTTTTTAGAGATAAGTCCTCACCTTATGACGAACCTTGTAAGCATATCGGTCTCTCAAGTCTTCATGAACAGCGATTAGCGAAAATATTGTCCACTGTTTTCAAGATAGTAGCCAGTGATGCAGGACCTACAAACTTACATGATCTCATAACAGTAAGGTGCTCCACTTATAACCTTAGGGGCACCACAATACTGGACCTTCCAAAAGTAAAATCAACAACTTTTGGCTTAAGATCATGGAGATACGCTGCATTGAAATTGTGGAACACTTAACCAGATGAGTCTTGAAAGATACAAGTATACACTACTTTTAAAAACTACTTAAAAACATTAGATCTCACGGGACTCTGAGTGCGATGAGGATCTATCCTTAATTATATTTACTGCTTTTAATGATCACATTTTTTATACGTTTTACTTAGTTACAACATTGTTAAATTCTTATATTTTAATATTAGTTAGTTCTTATCTTACTTTATTCAAACTTATACACCTTCAAAAGGCTTTTATAATTTCTTTTTTCTCTTTTTATTTCGCGGCATACCTGTAAACTAGCTTTTTAGCTAAGAGTACCGACCACGTTTAATATATTGATTGATTGATTGTTGCCATCCACTGCAAGACAAGAACCAAAACAACTGTGGGTAAGGTTATTGAGAAATGCAACACAGCAGTAAATGTTCTATTGTCTTTCAATGCGTAGGTTCTTCCCCTGCAAATTCATTTCCTTTATAATTTAGCTGTATTTTGCCAGTGTGTGCATGAGGTAGAATACTTGGGTCATTGGCAATGCTGTCATAACTGATTATTATGTTCCTGTAAGAGGTAATTGAGCCTATGATTTGGTGATCTTCTTTCCTCAGCTCAGCAAATGCCACACCCGAGTTTGAGGGACGAGGAGGTGAGGAGCTTGGGTCGATGCTAGCAAAGACATTACAAAGAGCATACAATCACAAGTCTGCTATTGATCTGGGCTCACTGTGTATTCTTCCTGGAAAACAGTGTTGGGTTTTATATATTGATGCTTTGGTAAGACAGTCTGACAATACTTATTATAATATTAATAATTAGTTACAAATATGATATGGCTTAAAAAATATGACCAATTTTTGTTCCTGGTAGAAGTCCTTCCGGATCCTATAAAGTCCTCTTCTTCATAGAATGCTAAATGGAAATAATCCTAAATCAGATCTTATTTAGGACCTTTAAAGATTTTGTATGAACCAGTGAAGTCTTCAGGACTCCAAGATGATACAGTAACCTCCATGACTCTACAGTATTCCTGTAAGATCTTTATGTGTTAAGCCTTGGCCAAATGGACTCGCAAGTAGTCGCAAGTAGCCGCAAGTTGAACTTGCGTACGACTACTTGCATTAGGTGGCCAAATGGACTTGCAAGTTTCCTCACAAGTACATGCAAGTAGCAAAAAACCCATTTCATTGGCTAATAGGTTGCTATAACAATGAATGGACATCACTCAACTTGCGTTGTCTTGGACTGGGTGGCCAAACGGTGAAAAAGTCCCGTCGATTTGCGTGCAAATTTGATCTTGACCAAAGTGAGTGCAAGTCATTGCAAGTCAATGCAAGTGCATGCAAGTCCTGGCCAAACGGAGTTGCAAGTAGATCCAAGTTTTCAACTTGCATTTACTTGCGAGTCCATTTGGCCAAGGCTTTAATTTATGATCCAGCTAACACTGCATATGATATTAAATCAAATTTCACAGTATCCTCTTACATCTTATTGACTTTTACTGGAATTTTTCTCAGGATTTCTACCAGGATATTCAGATTGGTTTTAGGGTACCAAGGGGTAATTAGCTTGTTGCACAACATCATTTGAGTAGGTGTGCTATGTGGGATCAGTAATGGTCTTGAAAACCCAGAGTCTTTGTTCCGTATGAACGTTATATTGGTTGGGAAACAAGCAACTCTGTAAAGTACCGAAAATGTCCGACTTCTGCTTGAATTCCACATGCTTAGAGTTCAGCATTATGCTGTATTTCTGTTTTACTTCTGAAAAACCCAATCAAACAAAATCTGAAACCTAATGGATCATTCAAGAGTCATTCTGTTTTTTCAAGCATGCACTGTAAGAAATGAAGACTCAAGGTACAAGATTGTAGTACTGGAAGCAGTTAATTAAAGTGTTGTGTATTTGATGCAAAGAATCCACCACCTCTTATTGCACTTTTGCTACAGAATGCATGTTAACTGAGAACTACTCCATCGAGTATGATATTTGTTATGTTAGGTGTTGGAGTGTGGAGGAAACTTGTTTGATTCATTGTCTTTGGCAGTGAAAGCAGCTCTCTTCAACACCAGGTATGTTTCTACTGACATTATCCTAAAGTGAATACTGAACATTTCATGTCCACCTTTGTAAATAGATTAACATTCAAACATGAATTATAATAGCGACGCACACTATTACTATAAATAGATTTTGTCACTTTAGTCCCCCGCCGTGACTCAGACAAACACTGCAGTTTGCTAAACGAAAATGTGTAGGCGCGAGTGACAATTTTCGAACAAAAACACGAAAGAATCGGTAAAATCGTGGTATTTGCTTTGCAGAAGGGCGATAAATGGTTAGCACCAAACACTGCTGTTTGTGTGAGTGCAAAATGGACTGGAGGTATCCAAAAAATGCCAAAAATCCCTCAGATTGACAAGAATCTGGCTATTTATTCCATTCCCAAAATCTTCGCAACATATTGGGAAGTGCGAACATTGGCTAATAGCTTGTTCACGGAAATTCTTTACAGAGAGAAACATCTCCCGGCCAGAAATACATACATTTGTGCCAGAAGCATAAGCTTCTCTTTGTTTCCTTCACTGGCCCAGAGTAAACGGTCCCACTACTAAATTTTCCGATCCACTGAGCAAATCTCACACCAAACAATGCGCGTGTCTGCCCCAACTGAGAAAAGCCCCAGAAAACAATACCAGAGCCACTGGCAAGGATAGAAAACCTAATCGACAAGAATTTTGCTGAATCTATACCAACTAACGTGTTAGGAAAATCTACAATGGCCGACAGCGAAGGTAGCCTGCAAGCAAGTCTCTCGGGGCTTGTTCGCAATGCTCCCAGAGTCGTGAGTAGTCTGTGCTACAATAATATCGCCGGGACGGATTCCAGCTCTTATGGAACACTTCGTTGCGAAGATCACACAAATAAATTCTGCTTAATTTCTCGACCATGTTTGCCCTTTGCATACCATCAGCTATTGGACTTGTAAGGATTCTTCTGCAATGGAAAATGCAAAAACTGGTCGAACAAGTGAGTTTTCGATAAGATAGAGACTACATGTATTTATCTGTTTCCAGAAAGGAAAATCGGACAATCATATGTGCACAAAATTTTCACTGCGTTCATTCAGCTGATTTATATAAGCTTAACATTTAGAGACATGCAAAATGCCATAAGCACCTGTTAAAGAATTTTTACAAGACACGCGCAAGCTGAGAATAAAATATGCTCTGTCAGTTTTCCCACAACTTGAAATGAGTTATATCATTCTACAAATGTGGGAAAAACTATATTATAAAACAAATAAAAAAGCCTTAACCATGCTTTGTTCTGTTATAAGGCACTCAAGGTAAGTGATGAGAGCACTCAAGAAGTAGTTAAAAGCGCTCGCCTACTTCTTGAGTGCTCTTGTCACTTCCTTGCAGCCTTATAACAGAACAAAGCATGGTTACGGCTTTTTTATTTTTTAATTATATTATAATTACAACAACAACAATAATAATAATAATAATAATAATAGTAATATTAATTATTATTATTATTATTATTATTATTATTATCATCATCATTATCATCATCATCATGTTGAAGTCATTTTAACCCAGCGGATTTATTTTATTCATTTTTGTTTTATTTTGTTTCTTTCAAGAATTCCAAATGTTGCAGTTTCAACAGATGAAGGAGATGTGGAATTGGAGATTTCAGATGATCCACATGACTGTAGAAGGCTAGATGTTACTTCAATCCCTGTAACTGTGACTCTAAGCAAGGTTGTTCAAATGTGAATGTTTGAAGAAATGATGGTTAAACTGTTCAAGCCCATTTTCACAACTGACGTGTCTAAATTCTTCTTACCATATAATCCTTTTTCAAACACACAGGTCAATATGAGATGAGAGGAAATAATTGCTTAAGATGAAAAGTCTTGATTTTTTTAAACAAATTCTCCCTACGGGTACCATAGGAAATATAGAGAAAAAGTAAGGAGAAAACCAATTTGTTGGATGCTACTTTTATGTTTTAGGTTGGTCATCGTCATGTGGTGGATGCCAGTCCTGAGGAGGAAGCCTGCAGTCTTGCACAGCTTCTGGTATCAGTGAATGGAGACAACAACATTTGTGCGATGCAGAAGGTTGGCAGTGGAGCCCTGGATCCTGATTCCATATTTGAGATGATTGAGGTTGGAACATTATTGAATAATTATATTTGATTGTTTTAGAAGTGTTTTTGATTTCTTAAGATAACTGTGTTCATAACAATCAGGCTTTTAGCCAAGAATTTGAAGATAAAGAATTATTGAAGAGACATGTCTCCTAAGGAATTTAATTGATTCTTAACTATTTGGGGGAAACTACACTGAACTTTTGCCTCCTGGCTAAAGCCTTGTTGATATTTTTAAAAAAGTATAACAAAAGAGGTTTATCCTGGCTATGAGATTACAAATGATGGTGTATTCCAACCTCATTTTTCAAACCAACAAGTTTATGTATGTCTTGTTGGCGGTCAGACGTGAGGAATATTCAGTTGATGATTGTGTCTAACATGGTGGTGGATTTGGCCACCAATGTTGCTATACAATTCATCAAAAATGTCTCTTTCTCTTTCCGTGAACATATTCTAAGCCTATGATAATTGTTACTGATTTTGATCTGAAAGGCTGAGGGGGGAGGGGGGAGGGGGGGGGGTGGAGTTGATGGTTGAAAAAGACCAAACAAGTTTTTAGTTGTTGCAGTTATTTTCTTCAAAAGAAAAAAATGCTTTTGGTCTTCTTGTTCACCAGACTGCCCGTGTTGTTGGAAAAGAATTGAACAAAGAACTATTGAAGGTTCTCAAAAAGGAGGAATCTGAAACAAGCTCAAATAAGGAGAAAGTTGGCTTTCTATTATAGCAAGAAAAGTGAGCAAACCACAACAAAAAGGAAATAGGATCCTTGGCTATCTTCTGTCCAACTACACAGATCCAGCAGAGAATGCCGTGCCAGGAGCTCATACATGTTTTGATACATGTGCTTTAGCTACACTATTTGGATCCAGTGGGCCCATACAATGATGAAATCCTTACATTTGCCATGTGTTCAGCGAGGAGAACTCGGTAGATAGTTAACAACCTCAAGAAAAAGGCATTGTTTTATGGTGCCACGGTCTCTCTCATCATGCAGGAAATGATAGTGGAGGAATGAGTGAAACATTGGGATACTCTCTTTCCTACAGAAAATGCCCTTCTCAAATGAAGTCAGTTATGTATTGCTGTAAAAGCATAACACCATCACCTGTAAATAATTCATTAACCAAAAATGTAATAAAAGAGAAATACAATATCATTGTGGGAGATGTCTTTTGGGTTCCCTGCTACAATCTTCCCCACCCTTCCCACCTTACCATTACCCCACCCCCCCAGGAAAACAAATTTCATGCTCAAATTGAACTTTTCTGGTCTCTGATACTGGCATGCAGGGTCAAAGGGTTTACCTCTATAGTTTAGAAGGTTTTGTTTTCTTTGTTTTATGTCATTGATGAGTTTCACAGGTTCTTACAGCAAGGTAGAGCCAATTCAAGATAAAGACGGAAATGAGCAGAACAACTAATAAATATAGTTGATATGGAATCACTGTTCTGAGCATTGTCCTCAACCTCACATGCATTGTCTTGCATAAAAAACTGAATTCTACCAATGGTACAATAGGCAAATCCTTTTCGTGTTACTTAATAATTTCATGTCAATTAAATATGGCATAAAATTGAAGAAGAACGACAACAACGTCAACAAAAGAAAATTTTGTAATTTAAAATTTTTGATTTTACCCACATTCCATTGCGCAAAAGATGAAAAAGACTGGGCTCCAGTTGGAAAGCAAGATGGCGATTTGAAAGAGATGCTACAACTTTTGACTGGTATTTCTGTGTCAGCTTTTGATTTCTCAATCTCACCATGACAATTGCAATTGGGTTTGAAGGAAGTGCAAACAAACTAGGCGTTGGTATCATCAAAGATGGCGTTGTTCTCTCCAATGTGCGCACAACTTACATCACACCTCCTGGACAAGGTGTGCACACGTGAGCTAGCAAAACAAATTAATTTTGGTAGCTCCAAACCTGAGGATAAACAAGGTGTTCTACCAGAAGTGTTAACTATGGGTATTAATTTCGTTTTAGGGTTCTTACCAAGAGATACAGCAAAACATCACCGTGAAAACATAATTGATATTTTGAGAAGGTAAGCTCAGTACTGGCTTGAGTTTGATCCTATCTGCAGCTGTCCTATCTAACTATAATCTTAAGCTTACTTCTTTCCTTTGGGTCAAATTATTTGCTCGCTGGTCACTTCTATTTTTTGATGATTTAATGGCGAGAAGAGTATAGAAAATACTTTTGTTTTCAGACAAGGCGTAGAATGGAATTTCGTCTACGTGTTACAAGTTCTTTCAGTGTGTTATAGGCAGAAGTGACAGGATGGGGTTGGTAGTTATACTGCACTGATGTGATACGTTGTACACTTTATCAGTCAATAAAGCAGAAGAAGTAGAAGTAAGGGCATAGAAGCTACACCATGCTGTAGCTAAATCTTGTGAGGGAGCAACTACAGAATGCAGGGTTACTTGTAAAGCAGTATTATTAATGTTGGTGGCTGGACGGCTTCCCAGTCACAATCATTGATTAAAGAACGAGAGATATATATATTTTGGTGGGTTGCCAGTCGCTGTGATTAAAGAACGATAGAGATATATGATTTGGTGGCTCGGTGGCTTGCCAGTCACAGTCAATGAATAAAGAATGAGTACATGAGTCAAACCCACAACTTCTGCAATACCAGTGCTGTGTTCTACCAACTGAGCTAACAAGCCAACCAGGAGCTGGTCATTTTGTTGGCTTGTAATATACCCGTGAGTAATGAATAATTATATGAAAATCACATATTTGAACTGCAGATTAAAGAATGAAGATGTGAATGATCATCGCGGTTATGATCAGTACTCAAGAAGTAATGAAAATAAAACCTGAAAAAGATTCAGGCTTGTACGGGAGTTGAACCCACAACTTCTGCGATACCGGTGCAGTGCTCTACCAAATGAGCTAACAAGCCAACTGGGAGCTGGTCAATAAAATGACACATTCATTCTGTAATATATTCACTCTCACATATTTACAAGTTTGTTGGTATTGGCCAACCAATAGAACTACAGGTCTACCCAAGACAGCATTGCTATCCCCACATTACCAAGATACCAAGTCTTTGAAGGGAGAATTGGACTTGCATCAGTTTTTTTATTCTTGATGAAGTGTTGGCAAGGAGGATGGGGTGGACTCTGTTGTTTCATTTTCTCTTTTTTAGAGCTTTACAAGAGGCAAACATCAAGCCTCAGGAGATCGACTGTGTTTGTTACACCAAAGGTTTGTGTTTACACATATTTGGTATCTTCTACATGTAAATTCAGTCCATAATGTGATGGCAGCTGGATGAAGACTTCAGCATTCTATCTTCCAGTGTGTTTCATTCTCAGTTGTACTGCTTTTCCCCTACTGTCTGTCTGTTTGAGCATTTTATTATTTTTTTGTTATTTATGTTACAGTGTCCTCAATTAGCAATACCATGCTAAAGTTATATGACACTTAAATAAAGTTTATCATCATCATCATCATCATCATCATCATCATTATTATATTAGTCACAATTAAAAACATGCTCATGGATCATTGACAAAGTACACATTGCTGACTTGTCACACTAAAATACTGGTAATGTGTAATCAGTGAAGATGGACAGAGTTCAGTAACCTACAGCATGCTGTAGAGACTCTTTTTGTATTACAAATTTTTCCCCCCATATTTAATAGTTCAACATGTATGAAAAACAACTTGAATGTGTAGATCTCTTTGAAATTCCTGAAAACCTTTTTTTGCATTCAAAATATACACTATTTGCCTCAGAAGTGCCCCATGCATCACACAGCCGAAATGTCAAGTGACGCATGTCTGAGTTACGTGCATGTAACACTGTGAACCGTCATCCACAGTCAACAGGGCAGACAGAAAAAGAGCGTCCAATATGACGAGTTGCCCTTAATAGTCTGACGTTGCTAAATAATTTGTATCACTCGGCATTTTCATTCAACCACAACCCTGAATCGAGCGGCAGCATGAGATCTTCACGGCACCCAGTGTAACATCAAACCGGGTACCACAAATGAGTAAATTAGATCCCAGTCTCTAAGACACTTTGGCGGCTAAGTAGCAGGTATTTTAAAGTGCCTATGAAGTTAAAAATTTTCTTTTGAATTTTTGAAGCTTCTTGTGTCTTGATTACAAAATGACAAACGAAATTTGACATCATCAACTAAAGCCAAATTTTTTTCGCTCTGAATCATGTCCCTTGGACTGGGAACAAATTTTGCTCAGAACAATGTTGACGATGTAGGAAATGCCACAACACTCGTGTCTTCTGAAGCATTTCCTATGTCACACCTTTGTAATATGATCTTTTGGCCGGGTGCAAGATGGAGACACTTTTTGGTGCCAAATTTAAAACTTCTGGTTCAATTTATTCCGCTTTGTGAATGTTTTACTGCCTAAAACCTAAATATTAAGAATCAGAAAATGATAAAGTATTATATTAGAACAAGAGATTTTTCACTTCATAGGCACTTTAAACACGAAAAAGTGGCTTTTTAGAAGATTTGAGTAGTTTGTAAGCTTCAAGTCATTTTTCATACATGTTCAACAATTAAAAATTCTTGTCATGGGCACTTTAAGGAAACAGCTTACCCAGAGTTCAGTGACAACCTTGCCTTTTCTGTACCTCGTCCACTGCTTGCTCATTCAAAAAAATTTCATTTCAGCATTTTATGTTATTGATAGAGCCACATAATACAGTACATCAGTCACATTATCATGTTTTTTTTTTTAAATTCAGGTCCTGGTATGGGAGCCCCTCTAGTGACAGTTGCTGTTGTTGCTAGGACAGTTGCTCAGTTATGGAAGAAACCTATAGTAGCTGTTAATCACTGTATTGGACACATTGAGATGGGGCGCCTCGTAACAGGTGCAGTTAACCCCACTGTCCTGTATGTGAGTGGTGGAAATACCCAGGTTATAGCATACCTGCAGCGACGTTATCGCATATTTGGAGAAACTATTGACATTGCTGTCGGCAACTGTCTGGATAGATTTGCCAGGGTGCTAAAGGTACTACTGCTTAAAGCTATGTTGGTGAAGAGCATTTAACAGCATACAGTTTTCACTTGCGGCTTCATCACTCGCATGACTCATGCCACAACAAAAACTGGAGAGCCTGCTTGCAAGCTAAAAATTATAGAGTTTAGTATGGACATATCATATTGGTGTCCCTCTGAGACATGATGAAGATTACTTTTGAACTTTTGTTTTTTATGATGTCACATGAAAACCAAGAATACACTGTAATATGCAAAACACAAACACATTTTTATTTCAAATGCATTGAATGTATTGGAAAGTGCAGTTCACTTGATTCTTTTAAATTTTTAACTATTTTGTTTTGGAGAAAATGATTCTACTTAAGAATACATGTACATAATTTCCTTGGACAGTAGGGAATTCCTATTTACTTTAGTTAGCATTTCTGTGGTCAAGTTGTTTTTAACAATTGTTATTTTTGCTGTGTTTCCTTTTTTAGCTGTCAAATGATCCAAGTCCAGGATACAACATAGAGCAAATGGCTAAGAAGTAAATTACTAGTCAGATAACTAAGACATTTTTTTCTTTCCAGTGTTATGTCTGTATATATTTTTGTTTATATTTACAGAAATATTATTATAAAATATTAAGTTTTTGATTTAATTTTTGTCTATTTTTTCCAAGGGGAAAGAAGCTTATTGAGTTGCCTTATACAGTGAAAGGAATGGATGTGTCATTTTCAGGAATTCTGTCTTACATTGAAGTAAGCATTTAATTCTGATTCCAGTAGTTGGTGACTGAAATGTTGGTAGGTTAAATTTAGTGACAAAGTCCACTACAACAGGGTTATCACTAATTTTTAACATAGGCTGGGATATGCAAAAAGCAGTGAGGGATTCCAGTTTTGTGGTGTAGTCAGTATACTGTTTATCTATCACCATAGCCACGGTTTTAATTCTGTCATAAATTTTCTTTTTTTATGCAGAATACTAGTTATATTAGAAAGCTGCAGGCCATCTCCTGGGCCCTCCCATAAATCTGCCCTTGCAATATCCTGGGAAAGCCACCAGACCTTGTAGACAGCCCTACTCTACAGTCACATACACATAGCAGCAAATTGCGTATAGTTCCCTTGGTGCATGTGTGTGTGTGTGTGTGTGTGTTGGGGGGGGGGGGGGGTGGTGGGGCTTCCCTTTGTAGGTGGTTATGAAATATTTAAGATACAAGTAAATTGTATAATTATTTCTGTATAATTATGTTACTTGACAGGAGAAATTGTTTGTTTGCATCAAAGTGTTAATCTAGCAGAAGTTAGCTTTGAATACTACCATATTTACTCGCGTATAAGTCAACCTTTTATGACCTAAAAGTCAGCCCAAAAAATTGCCCTCGACTTATACACAAGTCATAGCGAAAGAGCCAACCTGAGAGCCGAGAACTATCACTCAATTTAACATAACAATTGTCTAAAATCAGCATAGCATGAAAACGTGAAAGTTTACAAGCAAGTTTCAATCGTTTGTTTGGTTGGCTTGCTGGGCATCTCTTGCCTACAATTTTAAAGTTTGAAATAAAAAAGTGTAAGTGGTTTAAAAACAAACGCTACAGGACTCGTTTTCCAACATATGTTCTTATCTGTAGAGCAGACATTTTCTTTTAGGAACTGTTGTTTATAGCACCGAGGTTTGTTCATCGAGCAATCGCAGTAGCTTAGTGACCTGGCAAGTGCTGTAGAGTTAGCAACACGTGCAGTTATTTACTAGGTTGTTTACCATTTAGAAAAAATTTCCGGAAATTTCGGTTGGGAATTTTCGTTCGGAAGGAATGGTATGTTTTGTTTACCATTTGCCTAAAATTTCCGTATTTTCACATCACGCTCGCTGATTGAATAGATTACGCTCGGCCAAAAGCCAAGAGGACTGAAACTAGTACGAAACACAGAAACTTCTAAATGGTAAACGAATTTCCATCGAGAATGTCCCAGCCGGGAAAACAGTACTACCTTTTCAGAACTCCCGCTTGTCCCGGGAATTTTCCAGTGGGACGAACCCAAAAAACATTAACCATTTACATTCCAACTGGAATTTCTGGGAATTTGTGTTAAATGGTAAACAACCTTAGTCACCAGTACCCCACAAATTCATAGCCTGGTTACCAAGTTTTTTCAAACTGTTGTGTTGTTTATCAAGGCGATTTTCTCCAGCGATTTTTGAAGCCCTTTGTTGTTCCTATGGTCTACTAAAGCTCCTTCCTATGTCAACACTAAGAGAAAGGTTAGTTTAACGCGAAAAGATTTCATTTTCAACATGGTACACTTCCAAATTTATGAAAGCTTCCCCGAGTAAACCAAAGTGTTCGTGTGCACAAGTTACAGTGTAGAAGTGGTAATAAACACAGTTGCATCTTGTTCTGCTTTTTTGTCCTCTATTCCTGCCAAAAAATTCTCAGAAGTATAGATTAAGTTTTTGGAACAATTCTATTGATCTGAATTTTAACTTTTAGCCAGAAATGAAGAAAAACCGTTTTTTTCCCTCTGAAATTGTGGGGTCGACTTATACGCAAGTTCGACTTATACACAAGTAAATACGGTAGTTATCAAATGAATAATGATCCTTGTAGTTGTGAATGCAATTTATGCAATTGCGAAAAGAAGCCTGAAAAAAATTCAGGACTTCAACGGGGTTTGAACCCGTGACTTCGCGATGCCAGTGCAATGCTCTAACCAACTGAGCTATTAAGCCACTGATGTTGGGAGTAGGTCAATTGTGGGTTCATTCGTTCCCATGAAAGAAATGAGTGTGAATGATATATGAAATAAATCATATATGAACTGTGGAAATGAAATCAAATGAAGAATGATCCTCGTAGTTGTGAATGCAATTTATGCAATTGTGAAAAGAAGCCTGAAAAAATTCAGGACTTCAACAGGGTTTGAATCTGTGACCTCGCGATTACCAGTGCAATGCTCTAACCAACTGAGCTATATTGAAGCCACTGACGTTGGGAGCAGGTCAATTGTCATTTCAGCAGTTCATGTATGATTTATTTCATATATCATTCACACTCATTTCTTTCACAGGAACATATGAACCCACAATTGACCTGGTGATTGGACCTGGTGATTGGACTGAGTTGACAATAATTATTGTCAAGAAATGAACAAGCTAATATTGTTATTGACAAAAGGCATTGATTATTTCAACATCCCTCAGTGACTGGAGCAGACTGGACCTTGTCGCACTATGTACAGCTGTACAAAGCAAGATTTATATGCATGCAAGACACTTTCAAAGATTCCTAACATTAAGGAACTGAAAATAAAGTAAAATTGAAATTCAGTGGAAAATTGAACACTGTTCTCCCTCTCCATTAGATTGATTATGAGTACTCCTTTCGTTTTTCCTTTTTCATTTTTTGTCTTTTTATATATATCAATCTGGTTTGAAAAATATTGTATTAAGTCCTTTAGATTTGTTGTAGTAGTGCTAGGTCACTGTGTTTCCTGTAATAAGTTCAATAAATAAAATAATAAAACCTCCCTGAGTGAGGAATTGATTCTGACTGTTCATCTTCAAGATTTATTAATTGGAGGAAATGAAACAGTAGAATAATAATTGTTTCATTTTTCAGAGTATGGCTCCTCAACTGCTGGCCTCTGGAGAGTGCACACCAGAGGATTTATGTTTCTCTCTTCAGGTGAGAAGTCTTGCATGTAAATTCACAGACAGGTTTGAAATAGCAAACAATTGTAAAGAGAATTAGCATATTTAGGGCTTCCCCAATGAATTTACCATAGTTTCTAATTTTCTGTTTGGGTTGAGTTAAAATCACTGACAATGCTGCTGAAGAGTTATACATACACATAGCAGCAAATTGCGTATAGTTCGCTTGGTGCATGTGTGTGTGTGTGTTGGGGAGGGTGGGCTTCCCTTTGTAGGTGGTTATGAAATATTTAAGATACAAGTAAATTGTATAATTATTTCTGTATAATTATGTTACTTGACAGGAAAACTTGTTTGTTTGCATCAAAGTGTTAATCTAGCTGAAGTTAGCTTTGAGGCTCTTTCCCTGTTACTGACCATTTGCCATTAATTGTTTTTCAGGAAACAGTTTTTGCCATGCTAATCGAAACAACAGGTGTGGGTTTCTACCTCACTTTTATTAAAAAGTAAATAAACAAATAACAATAAATTGACTTTATTAATTCACTTTACCTACTAGTAGTGGAGGTGACATTCATTCTCCTCATGCATTACTACTGTAAGTCAAAAACTAGCATGACATGAAATATAACCCTAAAAATATGAAAATCTCAAAAGTTAATATAATTGAAGGGTATTCCGCAAAAGGGGCATATGTTGCTTTTATTACCATAAAATCCAAAATATGTCCAAACTCAGACTGGAAATGATGTCAGAAGTGAAGTTCTGCACTTATTTTGTGATTTGAAGGCTAATTTGCTGAATCCAGGCCTTTAAATCACAAGAAAGTGCAGTACTTCATTTCTGATTTTAAAGTGCTACTGAGACGAAAATCAGTCGTTTTTTTTTTTCAAGATTTTTGTATCCTACGTTGAAGACTAGACCCTAAAGTTGACAAAAAAATGTGTCCATGGCTAACCTGATGCTGGTTTACAACTGTAAAAGCTGCTCAAAAGTGTGGAAATAACATCCGCCATTACTCAAATGACAACTACTTGAGCCCACATCTATTCGACAAGTTCTTTGCCTTTTTCATCAGAGGATGGTTCGGAGTTGAGTTCAGACAGGAGTAGTATGATTTTATAGAGGAAAGTGAGGCTAGCTTCGTACCCTATAACAAAGATTTAGAGCTGCTTGCAACTCAAGAAGAAGCTATGAGGCAAATATGGCTCTTGAAGTAGAGCAGAAACCTGAGTTCCAAAGGCGCTTTACAGGAGAAGAAGACATTGGTTTGTCTGAAAGGAAATCTCACGACTGTCGGAACTCAAGCCGCTGTTACACATTGAAACTTTTAGCTGAAACTTGTGTGCAATGGCATGACAACGACCGAGCAAGACTAGTTTCACAAAGTGGTGTTACACAGTGAAACTCTTGTTTTTATCACCTTTGCAATCGCGGTTGTGACCTTTACAGAAGTAGAAAGCGGTTCTACTTTTCATGAAACTTGTCTCACAACAGAAGTTTGAAAACGGTTCACGAAACCGACCATGTTACACGGTGCAATGCCTGCTGAAACTTGTTTCGCAGCGCCATTGCACACAAGTTTCAGCTTAAAGTTTCAATGTGTAACAGCGGCTTCATGTGTCAATTTTTCTGTTTATACACTAGAGAATCATCTGATTAGTTTTCGTATTTCACGATGCGATTAATGTCTTGCAAAAATTTGCCAGACGTGCTTCTTAATCTTTGTATTTGTTCTAATGAAAAGAAAACTATATTTTTTAATTTTCACTGTTTTGTATTTAGTTTGAAATTTGACCTAGCAAGATTATGAATGTCAGGTCCAAACACTGTAACGCAACTTATGCGCTTTTCAGCGGCTTTGAGGATTTTAGAGATAAATCTCCTCAATTGAACCATTAAATAGGGGTGTAAATGTCACTTGCCTTTAAGTATGAATAGTGTTAAATCATGTTTGATTCTCTTTTTTTTTTTCAAAATTCCTTTGCCAGTTTGTTGACGCGCAAACATGCCAAAATAATGATCATTCAATCAAAGTCCGTCTCTTACTTTGTTGGTGTTGGTCATTTCTTTCCACGCATGGGAATCGAGTGAAGATATCAAACTCGAATACAAGCTAAAACTTCTTTGAAAAAAGCTTTCATTCCTGAAATGAAATTAGCAGATATTGAAAAGCCCCTTGGGGTTGAAGTTGGAGCCGTGAGTGCAAACGAAGGCTCTCCACTTGGCCAGTTTATAATTGCTCTTTGGCATATGCAGAGATTCCAATTAGTGGATTTGACTTGTTGGTGCAGTCCTGTACAACACGGCGACAAGCTGGCATATCTGCCTCACAAGGTTTTACAAATGATGAACATATAAACAGGAATATCCTTTTTTTCCACGTATGGAGCTGTCACTTCCTTTCAGAGCACTTTGGTTCAGATGATAAGATGACGTCACGGAGTGCGAGCCCCAAGCCTTTGTTCTTGCTTGGACAATATCTGGTTTGAGTAATGGCGGACGCTCATTCGCAAGAAACAAGCATCTAAAAAGCGGACTTAATTTGGCATGCATAATTATTAGCCTTCAAAGATCACGAAAAGCAACTAACAAGAAAAACTCAAAATTTTGTCTCATTAGCACTTTAAGGCCAAAAAGTGACGTACACTCCTTTTGTTGGAAGCCCTTCAATAATTTATTATTTGCAAAGGTCAGACTAGAGTCATAGTCAGTGTCCACAGTCTCTTCTTTCACATCACACCATAATATCTCTCCTTCTATCAATCAGCATAAGATGTAGCCAAGGAGAAGCAGGGTATAAAGAATGGGTACAAGGGGGTTCAGAGCCTCTTTAAATCATCGAAAAAATAAGGTGGCTCTGAACCCCATGTACAGATCTTTTTAAAACTTTGCAGAAAGATGAATCTTCGTATGCAGATTGCAATTTAATAATAAAAATCGGGGGGTCATCGGACTCGTTTTTGAGTTATAGGCACATAAAGCCAAAATTTAGGGTGTTTCGAAGGGGCTGTACTGTTGCTGTGGTAACCTTATATGTCAAAAAATTGATTGCAAATTGTTGAGAAATAATTGGGAAATTTTTTGATACCATGTTCAAGAAAATATTAAATAAAAAATTGTGGGAGTATCGATCCATCAAAGAGTTGGTGTTTAAAAATAACTAAACCATTTTGAGCCACCTTAAACCAATCAACAATAATTTTGCCATTCAAAATTCAGACTATAAATATGTTAGACTAAATTTTGAGCCACCTTAAGCATATAATACTAAAACATGTAATTTGAGCCCTCTGATGTCAAGGATACTGTGACATTTGATTTTGTTTTTCTTTCAAACAGTGTATTGAATGGTATAATAAATGTATTGTTTATTGTAAGCTAAGGCTGAACATGTTTTTCAATCAACGAGCCAAATCTTATTAATGAACAGGTAGTTTTTTCCTTCATTTATGGTAAATTTATGGTTTTTCAAATCTGTCCGCACTCAGATAATAATATAGTAGTAATATTACAACTACGGTATCTACACCGTACACTGCTTAACATATGCCGCTCTTATGTTACAGAGAGGGCAATGGCCCACTGTGGTTCAAATGAAGTTCTTATCGTTGGTGGAGTGGGATGTAAGTGAACCTCATATTTGTTACCACTTTCATGTGAATTTTTTCATGAATTCAGTCGTTAATATTTCACAATCTGGACGGCAGTGTTTCCTCCTTTGATAGCCAAACTATGTTCTAAAGTCCAACAGAACCAAGCAAAGCATGACTAACTAGTTATTGCATTTTGTAAATATTACACTGTGCTCTGTTTTATCATCAGGTAACAAGAGATTACAAGAAATGATGGGTAAGCAACATAATGATCATGATTTATTGAACAGCACATCTGTGTTAAAAACAAAACAAAAGGCCCACCTAAGAGGGATTTCAAATTTGAAACAGAAAGTGGTTATGAAAGTCATGAAAGTTGGTGACGGCAGTGGATAACCCTGAAACTATATAATTTCCTGGCCTATTGAGAATGGAGCAGTGATCATATTGTTCTGTCACTGTATGTTCAAAAACTGTTTGGTTTTGTCCAGTTATATTGTTCCAGTTACACAGATGACGGATGTCTCATTTAGTGGTTATAGTGAGTAAAATGCAACAGACTTTAACTTGTGTTCCAAATGTCTTTTCATTCTCTGCTGGTCCCACAGGTTACCTGTACTGTTAATAACTCCATCAGAGTAGTTTCAGTTGAGTGTCAAAAGTATTTTTTGGTTCTATTGGTTTTGCTTTTGGATGCTCTTTGGCTGATTACTGAACCTAGCACCACTTTCACAACCTACAATAAACAAAGCCGAAAAATATTCAAACTTATCTTGTGTATGTTCGCTTTGAATTCTAACTGGCTCTGACGAGTCTGTTGTTTGATTTTGCTGTGACTGGACAAAGTGATGATAGTTTGGTCACTGTTTGATGACACTTAATTGAAAAATGTTTTATATTACAGTACCATGAAAACATTTTCTAGCATTCCACCTCTGTTGGTGTAACTTTTTTGTGTGGTTCAGGTATTATGGCAAAAGGAAAGAGGAGCCAAACTTTATGCAACTGATGAAAGGTAAAAAAACTCTTTCAAAGGTTGTGTAGAGGTTGTCTCCTTCGCAGCCTTTATTTGGGTCGTCATATACAGTGCTCCTCCCTACTAACGGGGGTGCAGAGCTTGGGTGAGCAGCTGTTAGTGGAGAGGAGCATTATGTGACGACCCTAATAACAGCTGCGAAGGAGACTAGTGTAGAGGCTATCCCTTTTGCTCATTTAAAACTGTTGTTGCCTTTTCCATGTTTCAGTTTGGTTGTCAGTTAGAATGAAAAAAAAAAAAAGAATGATTATGAATGAATGAATGAATGAATGAATGAATTTTATGTGTTGATCGTTTAACATGTTGGAAAACTGAAATGCTAATTGGGGACACCTAATTATAACTAATACAATGACATAACTAACACTATGACCTAATCCTCATCATAAAATCGACATCTGATCATAGCCGTTAAAAATGCGAAATATGATACAATCAAGAAGTAAAATAATAGCAGTTTTCAGTTTTCTAAGAGTAGTTTCTAAGAGTAGTGTTCAGGATTATTTTATTTCCCCCATTTTTTCTTATAAAAGAGTATTCTTTGTAAAGCGAACCGGAAATTTATTTTCACCGGAAGTTATGTTTGTGGATTGATTGACACATTGACAGCGAGATTTTCAAATAAAAGCCCCAGATTTAGGGGACAAGCGCTTACGCCATGTAAAAAAGTGTTGTTGTGGTAGTTTTTATCGTGGTACTTGAGGACATTTAGGAATTAAGGAGAAGTTAATTGTTTTTCTGGAAACTTAAGGATATTAAGGAGACTAAGGAGAAACATTTTCTGGTCCTTCGAGCCGGATAAGCGGATTAACAAGTTGAAAACTTTCAAAGGGAAAACGGTCTTGGACGTGGAGGATTT